>BMAO01009431.1:0-162267 GCA_019973975.1 Trichonephila clavata
AAAAATGTGAATTTTTTTATTGCAATAACTTTTGATCTAATTGGAACTTTGAAAAGCGCTACATGTACTCGTGATCAGCGTCGGATTTTACATAAGAAAAGTGAGTTTGGTTGGAATAGGAGTTATAAATGTTTTCGGTGTTCATGACGTCTCCCCAGCCAAATATCCAAAAAATGTGAAAAATTTTATGGCAATAACTTTTGATCTAAATGGAATTTTGAAAAGCTCTACATGTATTCGTGATAAACGTTGAATTTTACATAAGAATATTGAGTTTGTTTGGAATAGGAATTAGAAATATTTTCGATATTCATGACGGCTCCCCAGCCAAATATCCAAAAAAAGTTAAATGTTTTTATTGCAATAACTTTTGATCTAATTGGAATTTTGAAACGCGCTACATGTACTCGTGATCAGCGTCGGATTTTATATAAGAAAATTGAGTTTGGTTGGAATAGGAGTTAGAAATTTTTTCGGTGTTCATAACATCTCAAGAGCCAAATATCCAAAAAATGTGAATTTTTTTTATTGCAATAACTTTTGATCTAATTGGAATTTTGAAAAGCCCTACATGTACTCGTGATCAGCGTCGGATTTTACATAAGAAAATTGAGTTTTTTTTTAATAGGAGTTAGAAATTTTTTCGGTGTTCATGACGTCTCCCCAGCCAAATGTCCAAAAAATGTGAAAATTTTCTAGTGCAATAACTTTTGATCTTATTGGAATTTTCAAAAGCGCTACATGTAATCGTGATCTGCGTTGAATTTTACATAAGAAAATTGAGTTTGGTTGGAATAGGAGTTAGATATGTTTTCGATATTCATGAAGGCTCCCCAGCCAAATATCCAAATAATGTGAAATGTTTTTATTGCAATAACTTTTGATCTAATTGGAATTTTGAAAAGCGCTACATGTACTCGTGATGAGCGTCGGATTTTACATAAGAAAATTGAGTTTGTTTGGAATAGGAGTTAGAAATTTTTTCGGTGTTCATGACATCTCAAGAGCCAAATACCAAAAAAATGTGAATTTTTTTATTGCAATAAGTTTTGATCTAATTGGAATTTTGAAAAGCAATACATGTATTTGTGATCAGCTTCGGATTTTACATAAGGAAATTGAATTTGGTTGGAATAGGAGTTAGAAATCTTTTCGGAGTTCATGACATCTCAAGAGCCAAATATCCAAAAAATGTGAAATTTTTTTATTGCAATAACTTTTGATCTAATTGGAATTTTGAAAAGCGCTAACCACACTTTTCTTCAAAACGTTTTTTGAATTTTGTTTTCTTACAAGCCTTACAAGTCTTTTGTCTTTCTTACATGTCTCAGATAGTGTCTGAGCTTCAAATCCTTTTATCAGGAAGAGTCTCAGAGCGATTTCCAGTGGTACTTGTATCTAGAGGTAAACGATATGTGAATTTTGAAAATTAAAATTTGCATTAAAGCTACCTGTTTAAAAATACATATGAAATACACATTTCTTCAACAACAAAATTCGAGTGTGCTTTAGACCACACAACTAAAGTAAAACTTCTTTAGCTCCATCTGTGACGGATCTGTACGGTTCTTTACTAATCCTCTACAAATTTCTTTCAAATTTTATTTATTACAACCAATCTCCAACGGGAGTTAAAGCGTAATTTATGCAAATGAGATATTTTATATAAATTCGGGTTTAGCGAGTTAGCGAGAGAGGATGAAATGAAATGAGTAATAGTTGTCAAGTGAAGAAGTAGATTTTGTACAATAAAGGGAATCGCGCGAAGCGTCGGAAATCCAACTCACAGTTGTTGACAAAATTAGTCCGTAGAAAAGCTACGGGGAAAGCTGAAGATAGAAGTCGGATATTAAAGAGGGAATTCCAGCCTTGATCCGATCCAAGTGACCTACAAGACGAACCTGCCGTAGTTTAAGAAATCAGGTTAGTGATTTAAGAATTGTATTACGTATACGTGTGTGTAGCTGTAATTGTACGCGCTTATCTTTCGGGGATTCAGTTTAGATTTCGTAATTCCGCAATTAGTGACCCCTTCTCATTCTCCACTGTGTTTTATTGTTCTTATAATTGAATATTGTTTATGTAATCTCCTTAATTAAGAGTTATCAATAAATATAGTGATTTATTAAGATGTCTATGGAATTCTTTAACCCGCCTACACGTTCCGAACCTAATAATACTGGAAGGGGAGTTGATAATCTTAGGGGAGGTTATATTACACGACATATCTATATGCATGTTTATTCATATACATATATTAATTTTTTACGGCCATGGGTAGCCTAGTGGTTAGGGCATCGGACTCCAGACTGGAGGGCCTGGGTTCGGTGCCCGATGCCGCCAAATACCACCGAGTGCACACTGAGTACGTGCTCGTAAAATCAGTGGGCCCGAAAGTCTTGTGGGCGGTCGCAGAAGGAACCACGAGTGCAGGGGTCTGGAGAATATTTCACTCCCCTCCAATTCCCTGTCTATATTGTTGAGGTAAAGATAGGTGGGGGGTTTCGCCATCTATCGTTAAGAAATTCAACCTGTCTCACAGGCTCTGGCAACTTTCATTCCTTCCCTTCGGGAAGGATACGACAACAGCAACAACAATTTTCTACAAATGTTTAAATTTATTACGGGTTTTCATCGATAAATTAATATTGTTGAATAGATTTTTTATTTCTATTCATTATTTTCATTGTCGGATACATCAGTAATTACTGTGGTTGATTGTAAGACCGAGACAATAGGCTTATGGTATGAGAAATAAGATACATTTGTTTTCGAATGAAAATTAGAAAGGTATCTAGAGAAAACTGTATCGATTGTTGTTCCATGTCTTGTGGTAGGCTCATTTCTCTTATAATTAATGTTATTCATTTGTAGTTCTAATTTATCTTTTAAAAAGTTTACCAAGAGTTGTCCATCTTCGGACGAGAAATTAACATTGAAATCTCCTGCTAAAATTAGTGGCAACCTATGATAGATTTCTCCTAATTCTTCAGAGCCTACTCGACCGTAAATCATAAGTTTTTTATATAAAAACTTTATAATATTATTAACTGTGTTATTTGGCGAAATGTAAGCAACTACCATTATAATAATTATTACAGCGTCCAAAACACAGTGAGCAGCACATATATCACCAATTGATGACTGGCCAATATCAATTTCACGAAAAAATCGTAATAAAGTGCCCATTTTCGAAGTTACTATATTCGAGGCATAATTTGATTTCTGATAAATTGCTACTCCTGCTGATCTAACATTTTTAAGCTTAAATTTCGCAATACAATTAAAATTCGTGAGTTTAACATTTTCATCGTCATTTGACCATGTTTCTGACAGAAACAAAATATTACTTAAATCAATTACGGAATCGCTCAAGTCCAACACGTACTTTCTGAGACTTTGGTAATTAAAAGGAACCCATGGACAACTTTTTTCTGTCATTCATGAGAAGTAAAAAAAGCAACAGGTAGGTCTGCGAAGTGGTCACCCACCTTCACATTGACCACACCTGAATTTGCTGCAGTTATGATCTGAGGTGCATCGGGTGTTTAGTGCACTCCGCCACGTTTGTTGTTGAGGTAATATGAAAATAAACAAATATGAATGAATTAAAAATTAAAAAGTAAATATTGTTGACAATGTGTTCAACGAAGATTTTCCTTTTCACAAGACTAACACCTTGATAATTACAGTAGGAGGGGAAACCTTATTTATTAATAGGATATAAAAGCCACAAGTCCAATGCGCACGCTCGCATGCACTCACTCCCCAAGTCAAGCGTATGTCCGTTCGCCTCGCCCGATTACACTTTTCGTAACGCTCTCGTCAAGCATTCACCTGCTTACTCCCCAAGTCAAGCGTGCGTAAAGAAGTCAATCTGTTTTCTTACGGACGGTCGTGTCTGAGATTGCGTTTCAGATTCAGTTGCTTTTATCACAGCTAAAACGGTTGTACTTAGGGTTATCGGTAGAAATTATTTAAATTTTGCCAATTAAAGGTTGGAATCGATTTATTCTCTCCAAAATACATATAAGTCATACGTTTCTTAAAATTTTTTCTTCATTTATTTATTAATTTATGGCAGTGTCTGCGATATTGTCTGAGCTTCAAATGCTTTTGTGCGAGAACGATTACTAGTGGTACTTGCTTTTTTAGGTAGACATTGCACTAATTTCTCCAATTAAAGGTTAGAACCGAGCTTCAAAACACATCAATGCGCATTTCATGCGGTGAATATACGCTCTTTCATGAAATTAATCAACAATGTGAGTTCTGTTTTACCGCGTCCATAAAAATATAGTCCTTGTCCATAGCACCCAGAAATACCTCACATATGCTTCCAGGATAGCACCCAGAAATACCTCACATATGCTTCCCTATAGCGCTGTGCCCTCATGAAAAACATACAGTGGTATACGACGGCACAACATTATACCACCCCACACAAGGATTCCTTTGCCACCCAAACTGTTGATTTTTGTGACGTAGGAGGGATGAAAGCGAGCTCCAATTTCACTTCAGGTAGAATACTCGGCGAGAATTATTCATTCTAGTACATTTCGACTCCTCCCTGAAAGCCCACTTTCTTGTGGTATTCCCGACTGATGTTTCAAGCTCCAAAATATCCGTTCTTTCCTGCTGGGACTGGATGCCTCTTCAAGACATCTGCTTGCCTGAAAATTCTGTATCCAGACACTGCAGTAAGGTCACGAGTAAGCTGAGATTCACCTTCGTGCACTTGACGCCAAGGAGCGATCCTGTGCATATGTCGATACTCTGTGGATCTTCATCCTCTTTCCTGATGACAGTCGGGAATTGATTTCACGACTTTTGGGTAACTATTGAGTCACCTCAGCTTGAGACTCAAGCCTGCCAACGGCTCTCCATTTCAAGGAATCATCCAAACGATCATTCTTATTGCAAACTTGTTTGTTTTAATGCAATATTCACAAAACTGCAGGTCCAGTAACTGCAGGTCTCAATCCTGCGAAAACTAATGCTAAACAACATCTTTTTATAAACTGATATTGTATTACCCTTTCTTCAAAACATACAAAATAGAAATTCTATCAGTTTTACTGGAGGCATTTTAAAATGATGACGAAAAACATTTTTGTGACCTTAATTTTGGACATGAGTATACTATCAGAATTATGTGGGAATCGACAGTGTGGAGTATCCCATTTGGCAAAAAGGACATGCCAACGACAAGAATTTTGATGGAGCATATGGAGATGCCTAATGATCTGGAGACACTTACTTCGCCCAAAGAGATACTGAGCGATGGCGACTGGCTCTGTAGAATTTTATTGCATCTGGCAACCCTACTGGTTCAGTTTTGAGCAGTGACTTCCAGGCTAGGAACCATGAGAGGGTCTTGCCGTTCTCGAGAACAATAAATGTGTGTTTTTGTATTATCCGCTGGTATTAAAACTTAAAAGCAATATATATTAAAATTAATAGACCAAATCACACTACCATAGATCTGATGCCAAAATTGAAAAGGGGAAATTATGAATCATATTAAAATGAGGCTGATCACAAGATGGAAAATTTTGAAGAATGGAAATTAAAAAAGGGACTTGAAAATAATCAGAGAAGCTTTGTTGATAAAATTATTGCAAAACAACATAATTTTTGCATAAATGCCATAAAAGTGAATTTACCAGTCACCAAAAAAAGTTCAATACATTGTTCTTAAATAGAATTTCTTTGTGCAACAGGTCATGACAGGGGCCCACAAAAAAGCCCTACTGGCCGAAAGTTGAGTATTCCTGTAACATAACAATAAATCTCCAATTCTTGTAATATGATAAAAATACTTTTGTAGATGTTTTTTCACCCTGTCTTTGAGTGCTTCTAAATTCATTAGTAGATGGCGCTTTCTCAAGTATAATCAAAATTTAATTAAGATTTATGATAAAAATATTCAGAAACACACATGTGGTTTTTAACCCAATAAATTAGTAAGAATAAAAGTCGATTATTTAATTCAATGTTGGCAGTCATTAAATAAAAAAAACCATGTATTTAATGAAACTAAATTAATATTTATTTTATGGTACATTTAAAAAAAATTTTATTATTTTAAAATACACTTTTTCAAATTCTTTTTTGAATTTTGGTTTCGTAAAATCTAAAAACAAACTCTCTTTTTTACCCTTCTAAAATTAACATTGAATTCATTAAAAAGTTTCATGATCTATAGAATAATAAATTTTGCTAACTAAACTTCTATTTTTCATACTATTTTGATAAAAATATTAGGTAGATAAAAAGAAGGGGGTGGTAGGGGGAATCGTTTTATCAACGTCTTTTATGAAGCATGAAAATAGGAATGTAATTTCTGTTGCGTAAAAATGAGCATCTCAACTTTATTTCGTTGAAACAGAAACAGATGTCGCCACGGAAGGCGAATACGTTCTATTTCAGTTGAGGAAAAGTTGGCTTTATATTTAGTATTTTTTCTTTCTACCTTGTCATTTCTATATATCTAATAGTTCTCATTTTAATATTAGCGATCCCTGTAATAAGAATAAAGTTCTCTTCTTTAAATTTCATGCCTTAAAAAGAGAAAAAATGATTATTTTTGCTGTACAAATTATTTACAATATTCCATTTCTGATAACCGAAAAAATCATTGACGGCCGAGAATGAAACATGTCGACATGTTGCGTCATCTGGAGATAAAAACACCCCCTAAAGGAGTATCATTTTTCAGCAGTCAAAACAAAAATTTACAAACCGCAGCCAAAACATGACCACCTGAGATTCTTCACTCCAACATGCGCAGGAAAAAATTTAATGCTCTATTAATCCCTCCACAATGCGGGTTCGTAACACGTTCAGGACCATGATTACATGTATGTGATCACGCATTTCTCCTTCCAGGGCCGACGGTATGTGGTGATCTCACACCGGTGAGTTTTATATTAGTTTTTACAAGGCACTAGTTGGCGGTTAAAGTCAGTTTTTTTTAAATAAAACTTCTCAAAACTTTGGACTTAAATATGTGTGCTTTCGGTTTCGAGTTTTTTTTTAAAATTAGTTCCGGAATATTTATGAATCTAAGCAACTGCACATGTTTAAAGTTTCATGTTTTATTTTGCTCTGGATTTCTATTTATATTTTGATTAAGTTGATAGCTTATTAGTACATTGGCATCAGACGTTCATAATAATCTGTATTTATTTTATTTGTGGTTCAATAATTTTAATGCTCAAAAGACGTTTAAAAAGCAGATCTTAATTGAACAAACGCGATGACTCATTTTTAACAAAAAAACGCCTTTTAAATCGCCACAACCATAAGAACAAAATATGTAACACTAAAGTGATATTAAGAAAGCAAAAAACATTATCAGGATTGATTAAAAATACATCAGCAGTTAAAAGATTTTATCAGTTTAAACCACATCAAGTTTATGTGAGAGTAAATTTATCGTTTGATATTTGCCAGATAAGATTTTGTAAGTTTTGCGTCTGTTATATTTTAATCATCATGGCGAAAAGAGTGCTTTTTTTACTAAAATAAAAGCATTTTCTTCGAAATTTGCAATTATTTTTTTTAAATTTAGCGAAAATGTTTGTACTATATTCATATACTACCATTAATAGTAAAATACAAATTTTAGTGTATTTGATTGCATCTATAAGATTTAATATAAATTTTTAAATGCAATTAGGCTTATTAGGGAAATTCTCGAATTCTCGTGCGTGCGTATACTCTTGGAACGCGGGGGAAACGTTTCTTTCTCGTTTCGCCCATCCTGAAGGAGAAATTTACACTTCTAAAATTAAATATTTTAAACTTATTTTGCGTCATTTTATTTTTTCAATCGTTTTGTGACAAATTGCCGGGACTACAGCAATTATTCTCAAATGGAATCATGTGCCTTAAAAGTGTTTTTAATATTAAACAAGTAATATAAATTTTTTTAAAGTAATTTCCTACTTCGTTAGAAAAACGTACTGACATCATCTATAGCAGACAACTGTAACTTGGACAGAAATAACGAAGAATAAATTTAAAATTAAAAAATAAAATGTAATTAGTGAATTAATATTTGAAAAAACTGTATTAACATCAAGTGATTCCCTACAAGTTTTTAAAAAATGTATTTGAACTTGAATGTGTGGGTGAATAGAAAGTATTGTCACCCAGTCAGTAGGAGGATATCATCCTCGGTATGTAACCGAGGGGTCTCGGGTTCAAATCCCGAATAATGCTTTTTCTTCGGAAAAAGACTTTCGCCTTCCCGTCTCGAAATTTTTCCTGTTACACGCTGGAGTCGTCGTTTCTAACAAATTGCATATTTGCGTTCGTATCCCAACAACAGAAAGTACTTTATTATATATATAGGAGGTGACCTCGCCATTTTTCACATAGAAATATATCTAATTAGTTAAAAAAGGCACAAGACAATCACTAAAATAGAAAGAATAAAAAGGCCCTTAACATCAACTAAGGAAACATGTCCATCTACATCTGCCGGAATCACAGTTAATGAGATGGCTTCAGTTAGAAGTGGCGTACTACACACACACACATATATATATATATATATATATATATATATATGTGTGTAATATAAAAATAGATATTTCTTTTCGTAACATTTAATGTGAAACTTAATGATTCAAGATGAATGCCATATTTCGTCATCCTTTTCCCTCCAGACACTTGTGGTGTCTGGGTCCTATTTTGGACCCATCTCACTTCGCCCGACGCGTCTTTAAGTGTGGGAGGAAACATATCATCACCAACAAACGCCATAATAACAATTATGTTTATTCAGGACTGACAAATATTTAAACAATCACAAGTTTAATTATAAGTAGAAACCAAGGAGTGATTCCCTAATACGTGGATTAATCCTAATACTCAATTCTAATACTCAAATTTAATATTCAATTCTAAATAATCTCGGCTATCAGAATGAACAAGGAGACGAACACTTGCTAACCTCAGGTCGATACTGAATCTATTATCTTCATTTGTCAATCTAACAATTTACTCTTATAATTTATATCTATCAAACGCGCGCTAAGTTCGTGAAGTAATTCACCGACGATACTTACGTGACAGCTTGGCTACTCCTTCTCTCTTTACATTTACAAAATCTATATATATAGACTTTATATAGTCGAACTAATTAACATATAACTATCTCGAGTTTTTCCAGTAAAGGCTGTGAAATAGTATAAATGCTAGCCCCAAAGTTTCCCAAAAGGATTAGTACTGAAATCTCGCGAATAGCCCCGTCACACACTAAACCTTCCCCGTAGACTTAGTAACGCCTCTGTCTAGAAGCACAGAACCAGTAGGGGCCTGGAAAACCCCATAAATCACGAGATTGGGGGAATTTGCCTGTTTGCTACCTCTTCCTACTTTCCCTATTTTAATATCGTTGTTCCCCAAAGTCGGGACTCTTATGCCTGTTAGAAAGTTTTATAACACGTTCTTCCATACGAAGGAGAGAAACTCCATGATTTGAATAAAGATCTTGAATTCCAAAGTTGTTGTTGCTGGGTTGTTGAGATATTTCAAGCCGATAGGATTTCATCGAATACTCGGAAGCTTAAAATATGTTACCGGCATAAGACGAGCATTAAAAAATAACGGAAAAACTCAACGATACAAGAGATATAAAAATATATTATAAGAACTGTTGACAAGGATATATAGCGAAAAAATGGGAGTTATATCAGAGAAGTAATACCTTATAGAAGCCCTGCTGCTAAAAAAAAATAATTGAAATTGAATCGTCACGTTTGGACCAGGAGTACTGAATCACCAAAGAGGCACAAAATGCTGGACACTACTACAGCGCAGTCATCGTATTGAATCTTCTCGTTGGTTTTAGCAATCGTGGATTAGACGCTGATCCCTCTGCAAATCTTCAATATCGGAAAAAAATGATGAAATAAAAGAAATCAACTCAGTGTTTTCCCCTTCAGTCGATATTGTTTTTTTGGAGAGAACTTTTCAGCATTAGTGCATCCAAAATAATAATAATAATATTTTTTTTTCTTTCATTGATTTAATTAAACTTCAAACAATACTTGTGGAAATAGCTATGAAGACCATTTTAAAATTTAAATTTAACATGTTTATTAAATTTGATGTGTTTTGTATGATTTCAAAGAAAAATTCTTAAGTATCGAGTCAATAAGCAATTTGATTTTGAATTTGTGGCTTATATAAAATTTGATATCTTTAATGAAATAACGTTGATAATATTTTATTTTATTATATTAAAAAAGTATTTGAGTTATATTGAAGTAATTCGTGTTGCACTGAAAGAAAGCAAAGCCTCAACGGTTAAATTGCTTGATCAATTAATTTTTAAGAATAAAAATACGCGATTAAATCGTAATAGAGTTTAAAATTTCGAAGGATTTAATTTTAAAATTGGGGATAATGAATTTTTAGATATGATAGAAGAAACAGTTGATAAGTTTACATTAAATGAGTTAATTAAACTTTGTGATATTTTAAGCATCGCTGGGGAAGGGACGCAATCGGAAGTAGCAAAAAATATTATAACTTGCCTTTGCGATTTTGAGACACCTAAAAATTCCTTAATAACTGATGAGACATCAGAAGAAGAAACAAATGAATAGAGGAAATGCAATCAATCAGTGCAATACGAAAATAAAAGCTGTAATGATAATGTTTTTAAAATAGATATAGCCTAAATAACAAATATAATCAAAAATAATAGTGAGTTTTAACGATATCGAGAGTATAATAACTCCTTTTAAGGGTGAAAGACATGAAAATGTTTTAAATTGGATTGAAAATTTTGAAGCCCAAGCAGAGTTACTCTCGTTGTCTGAAGTTCATAAATTTATTTATGCAAAACGATGTCTTAGAAGAAACACTTTATTAGTTATTAGGAGTGAATCCGATATTAACTCGTGGAAACAATTAAAAGAACTGTTAATGGAGGAGTTTAAAATATCTTTAAATTCGGCTGAGGTTCATGAAATGTTACAAAAATGTAAAATGAAAAGTAATGAATCCCCTTTAGAATACTTTTACTCAATGAAACAAATTTCACAGCAAAGTAAAATTGACGAACAAGCCTTAATAACTTATATTATTAAAGGAATAAACGATTCAACACAAAATAAAACAATGTTATTTGGATGTACCTCTATAGTAGAATTTAAGACTAAGTTGCGAGTGTATGAGACATATAAAAGAGAAATGAAGCAGCCAGAATCATTTAATCGTGCGCCTAATGCAAGTATAGAGGTAAGAAAATGGCCTCAAATTCATTGTTATAACTGACAACAACTGGGCCACAAGGCTTACGAATGTAAGGCTAAAATTAAAAATCCAAAACGTAAGAATTTTAATTACACTAAGGTGTTAAAAGCTTCCACGACACATACAGTACAAGATTTACCCCCAAATCCGAATAAGTTTTGCGAGCAGTTAGGAATTATTAATGCTTTTTATTGGGGATATTTGTGTATTAATAAACCGTATAGAGCTGAAACAACACCTCAACCACAACCAAAGCAGTGACAATTACTTGTATCTGGATACTTAAAAAATCAAACTTTCGTATACACAATAAAGGAAAAGGTATAAACGATATAACTCGAGTTTATTCAAAAAATTATTGCTAAACATCGATACGGGCTCTACTATTAATATTATTCCTGCTGCAATGGTAAAGAAACTAAATGTTTCAGTTGAGGAATATAATGTAGTAAATGTTAAACAAACCAAAGGAATACTAAAACTTAACCAAACATGCACTTTTGACCTTAAAGTTGGTAGCTTGGTTAGATCGGTACGGTTTTTCATACTAAGCACCGATTTACCTTATGCTCTCTTAGGGTTAGAGAGTTGTATTGAATTTCAGTTGGTAATTGATTGTGAGAAACAAGTTGTTGTGCAGAAAGGGAGGGACTTGATCAACTTCTCCAGTTCTGAATGCAGTCTTTACATATCAATCCTGAAAATAAGGTTAAGGACGGTATTTTTGACATTGAAATGAAAGATGATAGAACTAAAGAATGTAGTATAATAGAAGGTAAAAAAGGAAATTTTTCTGAAGTAAAAAGGAAAGAAAAGGTAAATAAAGATGAAATACATGTAGTGTCAGCCGTGAACAGAATTCATACTAAAGAAAAACTAAACTCATCAGAGCAACATCAATTCACCCTTTTATTCCAGAGAAATCTATCTACTACATTCTTTTGGCTCCTCGCCAAAGACAAGATACACAAGCAGTTCGTTTAAACCATTACATCACTACGTCACTAATGAGTAATATAATAAATTTACCGCGTGACCCTGACACCTTCCCCCCGAGAGTCATATTAGATCCGAAGATCAAATATGGCTAAAACAACCTAAGGGTCACACGTTACACCCACAAAAAAAACACTGCTTAAGCACTATCTTAAGATTATACACTACATAAAAAAACCAACACATTAAATTTTACACAAATATACAACTTAACTTAATCATCTAAAAATAAACAAAAAGAAAATGTTTTAAAGTTCAATTATTCTTAAATCTTCTAAAAGTTCTTATTTAACTACGGTTTACACTTACAGTCTGGATAGCGCATCTGCATTAACTAGTTTTGATCCTTTTATGTGACTTGCTTCAATTTCATGGCGTTGAATTGCCAAAGCCCACCGCTGTAATCTCGGACATTGGGAGGCAGCACTAGTAAGAAACACTAGGGGATTATGATCGGTTAGTAAGAATATCTTTGCTCCGCACATTAAAGTTTCAAATCTTTTCAGAGCCCAAATAATAGCATACGCTTCCCTCTCAATTGTTGACCATTTTTGTTGGCTTGGATTCAGTTTCTGGCTCCCGAAAGCTATGGGATGAATGTTGTCTTCTCCATCCGACTGACCTAGACAACATCCGACCGCCGTCTGAGATGCATCCGTATGCAAGTAGTACGGTTTATCTATGTCTGGGACTTGCAACTCTGTAATTCCACATAGTGCTGTCTTCAACTCCTTGAAAGCATTTTCAGCCTCCTTGCTCCATGGAATCTCATTAGGGACTTTCTTTTTCGTGAGCTCCGTCAATGGTAGAGCAATTTTTGCAAAGTTCGGAATATACTGTCTATAAAAATTGCATAATCCTAATGCACTTCTCAGTTGCTTCTTGGTCGTTGGTGCCTCTAAGTTCTGAATCGCTTTTATTCTTTCTTTGTCAGGTGAATGTCTACCTGAACCAATGGCATGTCCTAAGTATTTAACTTGTTGTCTTGCAAACTCGCACTTTCCTAAATTCACTAAATAGTTAAAATGCTCCAATCTTTTGAAAACTTCTTCCAGATGATCTAAATGTTCTTCCCATGTATCAGAGAATACGGCTAAATCGTTGATATACGCGCATGCAAAGCCAGATATAGTTTGGACCACTTTAGACATGGCTCTTTGGTAGGTTGCAGCAGCGTTTCTTAACCCAAATGGTAATACATTCCACTGGTACTGTCCTCGATGAGTACGGAACGCTGTTAGATGTTTGCTGCTGTCTTCCATTGGCATAGACCAATATCCTTTCAACATATCTAGAACAGTAATAAATTTTTTCTTCCCTACTAAGAAATTCAACTCCATCATATTCTGCATTGGATATGCGTCCGGTACGGTAAGAGCATTCAGACTTCTGAAATCTATGCATAACCTAAGTGTTCCATCTTTTTTATGAACATATACTACTGGGTGTGCTATTTCACTTACAACAGGTTCAATCAGACCTAACTCTAACAATTCGTCTATCTGTGCGTCTACTTTCCTCTTTAAATTTTCCGGTATCTTATAAGTTTTGGGTTTCATCGTCTCCTCCTCAGCCTTCAGTTTTATCACGTGTTCACCAACTTTAGCTCTTTTTATTTTTCCAGAAAACAACCTTCTGTGTCGATGTAAAAGATCTTTTAGTTGATTTTGTCGCTTCTTAGATAAGTAATCCAACTTCACTCTGTCCAGTGCTTCATCATTCTTCTCAGCAACAGGAACTGTTGGCGTTTCATATATCTCACCAAATTCATCATCGATATCATAAACAACTCCAACCGTTTGAACTCTCGCTTTGTATTCTCTAATCTTGTTAACATGCAGTAATCTTAAGTTACCTTCAGGCATCCGCCAATAATATGAATTTGCTTTTACTCTTTTAACAACTTTAACTGGACCTGTCCATCTAGAATATAGTTTATTCGTTGAATCAGGTATCAAAACAAGCACTTGATCCCCTGGTGCAAATTCTCGATGTTTCTTTTGCCTGTTATAATACTTAGCGTAGTTACCTTGTTGCACATTACTTGTTAACTTTGCCTCGCGGGTTGATACTTCTAACTTTTCTTTTAATTTTTTCAAATAACTCTCTACTGATCCCTTCATATTCAGAGGTAATAACGTGTTTCCAGTCCAAATTGACTTCATTATAGACAACAGACCTTTCGGCTCCCTTCCATACATTAGCAGAAAAGGTGGTACACCGGTAGTTGCATTGGGAACTTCCCAATAAGCCCATAGTAAAAACGGTATATGCCTATGCCAACTTCTTGCTTCCTCTCTAATAATGTGATGCAACATGTTCTTGAGAGTCTGGTTCCATCTCTCAACTAACCCGTTTCCTTCTGGATGGTATGGTGTCGAAAAACGTGGGCAAGCTCCTAAAATCTTCAAAAACTCTTGCGTTAAACTTGCAGTAAAATTTGTAACATTGTCCATTACGATCACTTCTGGAATGCCTGTTCTCCTGAATATTTCGAGCAGTGCTTCACATGTACTCTTAGCCGTTAGTGACTTGAGCGGGACTGCTTCCGGCCATCTAGAATGCTGATCCATCAAACAAAGTATATATCTATGTCCCTGAGACGATACTGGATCTACAGGACCAATTAGATCAACGTTTACCACTTGGAATAGCAATTCAGGACGAGACACAGGTGTTATTGGAATTTTGTCAACCGAACGAATTACTTTTCTGCACTGACAACCATGACAAGAACTACAATATGCTTTAATCTCCTTCACCATTCCTGGCCAATAAAATGAAAACTTGATTCTCTGAATTGTTTTATGAGCTCCTAGATGTGCTCCGAACACTGATTCATGTGCAATTTCTAGTATCTTCCTCTTCCTAATTTCGGGAATCACTAACTGTTTTATCCTCTTTCCGCACAACAGCTCTTCATGGTACAGGATATCGTTTTCTATCACATATCCTCCTTTTTTTCGCTTAGCAAAATTCCATGCTTCTTGAAGAGTATCGCAACTCTTTTGCTGTTTCTTGAATTTCTCGGTGTTATTTTCATTCTTCTCATCATATTCTGTTATTGTTGTCTCCTGTTCTTCCTCCTCAGTATTTACACTTTCATCTAACAATTTTTTAGGGGAATCTGATCTTAAGTTTACAGCGGCTGTAAATCTGGGATTGTATATTCTCTCTTGTTCTAATAATGCTTCATAAGTTTCAGTATCTAATAATATATCAGCGTTCAGTCTGTCCACAGTTGCCACCACCGTTTTAATTATCGGCGTAATATACCCGTTCGTTCCCAAACCAATATCCACTTCTTTTAGTTCAGCCTTTAAACAATCACCAAATGCAGGTTGCAACATTATATATCCTTTGTAATCGACTTCTTTCCCTACTACACTGATTTTAATTACGCTAATTTGTGCACCTGAATCTACTACAGCTTCATATTCTACTCCACCATAAGAAATTTTCACTATTTTAAGATCAGACATTTTTAATTGAACTGCGCTGCATTTCTTATTTTCCATTAAAACTTCGCTATTGAATCTCGCTGTGACTACTTTGCTTTCATCCTCAACTACTTTGACTTCTGCCACTTGCACTTCAGATACCTTTACCTCAGCAACTTTCCCCTCGGTCTTTTCTCTCCCATCTTTCTTATCCCTGCAAAATCTCGCAAAATGTCCTACTCGTCCACAATTGAAACATGTAACTGGTTTTTGGAAAGAATTTCGCTTATCGTATCCACTGCGGTTGTTAGATTCTTGTCTATATCCTTCACTCAATGTATGACATCTTCTATTGAACGTGGCAGGCTTTTCAAGATAGGAATTTCTATACGGTTGAGACGAAGTAGCTTTAGTGGCCTGATTATATTGCCTTGCGTTTTCATAATCATCTAACTTCTCAGCAAGATCGTCAACTGTGACAATTCTACCCCAATCATCAATAAAATGTTGTTGTATATCCCTGGATACTTGTTCCTTCATCTGTTCTACAATGACAAGTTGTTTCAGACTGTCAAAATCGTAGATATTTAGTTCCGAAATCCACTCATTAAAATAGTTCGCCAACTCAAATCCAAAATCTCGCCAAGTGTACTCGGTCGATTTACAATGCCTCTTAAATTTTATTTTAAATGCTTCTGGGCTCAATTTAAATCTTTTTAATAACATACTTTTTATATGCTCATAGTCATTTACCTTTTCCTCAGGTTCCCTGGCAATCAAATTCGCCATTTCTAACGGCAATAGTCCGACAAGATTCGTAACCCAGTCTTCTTCTTTAATATAAACTCTTCGTGCTTGTCTTTCAAACAGTATTAAGTAAAAACTTATATCACCTTCTTTAGGGTCAAAAGTACGCATTAATTTTTGCAATCCAACTGGTACGTGTTCTTGTATTCCTTCATTCTGAGAGTCCAACTCTCTCCTAAAACCATTATTCCTTATCGAAGCTTCTATTCTCAACTTTTCTAATTCATATTCTCTTTCTTGACGCTTAATTTCATCTTCTCTTTCTTGACGCTTAATTTCATCTCCTCTTTCTTGACGCTTTATTTCATCTTCTCTTTCTTGACGCTTAATTTCATCTTCTCTTTCTTGACGCTTTATTTCATTTTCTCTTTCTTGGCACTTTATTGCTTCTCTTTCACTTACTATTCTGTGCAGTAATTCTTTCGCGAACGCCTCTTCATACTCTTGCTAATATCATATTTTTTAAAGCAGAAACTTTCATTTCTTCCGTTACAGTTTCTCCTAATTCTTCCGCCAAACACTTCAAATCTACCTTCAAAGCTCTTCCTAAAAACGCCATTTTATCAACCGTTGGATATAACTGGAATTCACAATCTTCAAAACAGTTTCGATGTCGCCAAGCTTCACAACAGTTCGCAATTCTTATTCTTGAACCAATTCGAAATCCTCAATCTTCAAAACAGTTTTAAATCCTTAATCTTCGAAACGATTCGAAATCCATTTCGGTTTTCTCGCACAAATGTCAGCCGTGAACCCAATTCATACTAAAGAAAAACTAAACTCATCAGAACAACATCAATTCACCATTTTATTCCAGAGAAATCTATCTACTACATTCTTTTGGCTCCTTGCCAAAGACAAGATACACAAGCAGTTCGTTTAAACCATTACATCATTACGTCACTAATGAGTAATATAATAAATTTACCGCGTGACCCTGACATGTAGTAAAAAATAGGACGAGGAAAAAGAGAAAAAATAAAGACAATATCCTGAAATTTTCGAATGTATCCGAGACGGATGCTGACAATGGGTGCACACATTGTCAGATTGAAGTCGAGAAGATAAGTCGGAATCGAAAGGCATTGGAGAAAATTTTGAACTAAAATAATTTTAGAAGGTTACGATGATGTGTTTGCTAAAGATAAATATGATGTTGGAACTATAAGGATAGAACCTCAGAGAGTGAGACTGACATCAGAATTACCAATATCATTACGCGCATATAAAACATCACCAAAACAACAGGAAGAAATCAATTTTCAAATTAATGAATTATTAAAGGCTGGGATAATTAAAGAAATTTCATCTCCATATTCTGCACCAGTAACACTTGCTTATAAAAAGGATGAACAGAAAAAGAGCAGATTGTGAATTGATTTTAGGAAACTAAACCAAATCACTAAATCAGATGCTGAACCCCTTCCTTTAATTGAAACACTTATAGATAATTTAGCTCAAAGTAATTATTTTTCAAAATTAGACATGACTTCAGGTTATTGGCACATACCAATACATCCAGACGATACGGAGAAACTCGCCTTTGTTACCATTAGTGGATTGTGTGAATGGCTAAAATTACCATTTGGTTGGCGCAATGCGCCCAGTATTTTTCAAAGAACGATACGCCGAATCCTAACTAAACAAAAAATTAATTTTGCTGCAATTTATTTTGATGACATCATAATATTTTCCGAAAATTACACAGATAATTTAGAACATATCAAAGAAATATCTATTTTTATATTACATGCACCTGAAAAAATTTAAAGTTAAATCATGAATAAGTGTATATAGTCTGTTTATAAAATATGAATATAATGTATTGTATTTTATTATATTGCATATAGTATTGATTAAATTTGTGTTAATATTCAAGAAATGGTAACATTTCAAGACTGAGATGGACTATGTTCTGAAACGTAGCGAATTCCACAACCATGGTTGTATAAACTCAAGACGTCTTATTTCTTTGTATATAGCTGTTAAATGAAAGTTAGGAAATGTGGAAAACTAGTTTTGTAAAATTGTTATATTAATTAATGCGCAAATTGGAAAAATGTTGTATTGTTTTGTATGTCATATACTCTTGAAAAAATTTTATGATATGTACTATTGGAATATTGTTGTATTGTTATATAGGCTATATAATCTTCGTATATGGTAAAATTTTTATATTGATCTAGATAGTAGAAAAATTTCTGGTTATTATTGTGTGAACGGAAGAGTTAGCGAATGGGTGATACTTTATTTTAAACTGGTTCAGCGGATATTTTTTAAAGGGGGGATGTAATATAAATATAGATATTTCTTTTCGTAACATTTAATGTGAAACTTAATGATTCAAGATGAATACCATATTTCGTCATCCTTTTCCCTCCAGACACTAAACCTTCCCCGAAGACTTAGTAACGCCTCAGTCTAGAAGCACAGAACCAGTAGGGTCCTGGAAAACCCCATAAATCACGAGATTGGAGGAATTTGCCTGTTTGCTACCTCTTCCTACATTCCCTATTTAAATATCGTTGTTCCCCAAAGTCGGGACTCTTATGCCTGTTAGAAAGCTTTATAACACGTTCTTCCATACGAAGGAGAGAAACTCCATGATTTGAATAAAGATCTTGAATTCCAAAGTTGTTGTTGCTGGGTTGTTGAGATATTTCCAGCCGATAGGATTTCATCGAATACTCGGAAGCTTAAAATATGTTACCGGCATAAGACGAGCATTAAAAAATAACGGAAAAACTCAACGATACAAGAGATATAAAAATATATTATAAGAACTGTTGACAAGGATATATAGCGAAAAAATGGGAGTTATATCAGAGAAGTAATACCTTATAGAAGCCCTGCTGCTAAAAAAAAAAATTGAACCATACCACATTGGGTCAAGAAACTTCGTGGGATGTGAGTGAAGCTCTAGCTCAAATGTTGATTATAGCTACTTATTGAGGTCCATTGCATATTTTCTCACAGCTTAAGAAACTTCGGTAGAATAAAAAACCAAGATTTTATTCTGCCTTAGCCTTCAAACTGTGTTCCACGAGTGAGTAAAAAACCGGAAAGAAAATTATTAACGTGAATGCAAAGTGGATCCACTTTCTCTAGGAAGCTTAGAGAACCGCAAGTATCTAAAGCTATGCACAGATATTTTAAAACTGAACATTTTATACATAATAATTTTATTTTGCAATATTTTTTAACTTTTACTATGTTATATAATAAAATAATACATTGAAACTTTTTTTCTTTTTGTACTACCTTCTACAATTTGAATCTTCAATTGTTTATTATCTCGTGTTTAATTAAAAACTGTTATACTCAATAGTACAATGTTTTGCAAAACTTAATAGTTTTCTTTTGGGAAAAAAATGTACATTTTTTTTCATTTGTGGTAAAAACATCACTAATGAAGAATAGAAAACAACTTATCAGCATAATTTAAGCAAGAACAGTTTCTAAATTTTAGGTTTAAAATTCATAAAAATTACACAACATTTCTCACACAGCTATAAACATAATGACATTCATAACAATATACTTAAATGACAAATATTTCTCAATGGAGTGGCTACAAAAACAAAATACCCAAACAAATTAAATAGAGAACATAAGAGATACAATCATTTGTTGCTCCATATTCTACATAACCTATAACTGTAACACTGCAGGCAATTTCAACTGACCTACACTTGGATGATTTGTGTGAAAAACTGCAAGCACGTATCCCAGTTAGTAGAAAGGGGGATTGATCTCCAATAGTGTAAAATAAGTTTCCGACAAAAGGTAAAATAATAACAGAGGTATCAAAATTCCTTACTCTTCCACATGTAAACTCATTTCTCAACATAGTCACCACTAACATTTGTTCAATCGTTCCATCGATTTTTACATTCCATCCATGAAGAAAGCTTCTAGTTGGCTGCAGATCCATTGGCGCATGGCTGCCTGAACTTCGGCATCCATTCATAAACATTGGCCTATCAACGTCTCCTTCAATTTTGGGAACAACCAAAAGTCCGATGGTGACAAATCTGGGCTGTAAGAAGGTTGTGGAACTACTGTGAATTTCAGTTTTCCCATGACGTTCTGTGATTGTGCCCTGCAATGCGGTCTTGCATTGTCGTGATGCAAATGAAACATGTTTCTTTACAATCTGATTCTGCAGATGCGTTGCTTGAGTGGTCATAATATTGCACAGTTCCTCTCAGAATCCACCGTCAATTCTTTAATCAGAAATTCCATGTAGAGCACCCACTTGCATTCTCAAAGATGGTGAGCATTGCTTTTGTTGCTGACGTTAAACTTTTGAATTTCTTGACACTCAGAGAACCAGGATGACAATATTCCATTGATTGCCTCTTGTTTTCTGGATCATAGTGATGAATCCAGGATGCCAAAGTACAGGCAGCCGTGCACAAATGGATACGCAGCCTACCAGAATCTTTCTTCGTGGACGAAATGAAGAAACGAATAGAATGCTTGAACAAATGTGTTGCTGTTAGGGATGACTATGTTGAGAAAAGAGTTTACAATACGCAAGAGTAAAAAAATTCTTTCATTCTGATCTGTTATTATTTTACCTTGCCAGAAACTTATTTTATGCTATTGGAGACCTTATTTATCAATCACCCTTCCTCAGTGGCCCACACAAGGGGAGTGTCCTAGGGGTGCGGACACTTCCCAAAGCCCTTGAGTATTTTTAGATTGATGATAAATCCTATATATATATATATATATATATATATATATATATGGAAGAAATTTATATAAAATATAGAACATAACAGGAAATAAAAAAATTAAAAAAAATTTTTAAAAAGATTTTTAAAAAATTAAGATCAAATCTAATGAAATACAAATAAGAACCTAGCGAGTCAAAAAATATATATATATACTAGCTGTTACCCGCCCGCTTCGCTGGGTATTTCATGATGTTTTATAAATTTTTACTGCTTATATATATGTATAAATTATTGATATCTAAGTCCTAGCATTAAGAATTCGATTGAATTGAAAAATATACTTATACCTGTAACTGTCACCTGTTGATAAAAAAAAAGGGCAGAACTCGTCTAATTTGTATTTTCTAAAAATCTCTAAAATTGAAGCATAGAATGATGTTTGCTCTTTCGTAACTCAAAAACCAAGTGGATTCCCGCAAAACCAATTTTCGGTGGATCTCTACTCCGTAAATTGAACATGCAAGCCAAATTTCAAGTCTAAATCTAACAGAAAAAAGCAAAAGTTTTACAATAAATATCCCCGTAATCCCGTTGAGAGCCGTTTTCCAAAATAACCGCTCTTAGCGGATTTCAATTCAACAAAAGAAAAATGCAAACAAAATTTCATTATTATAGTTCTTGTAGCTCGAAAATAGGAATTTTTTTTGTCAATACGTCCCAGTAACCCCCTGCACCCCCCTCCCAGAACTTGATTTGCTTAAAATTTATTCTTAGTGGATCCCTATTCAACAAAAGAAACATTCTTAACAAATTTCAAGTATATGGGTCTAACAATTAAAAACAGGAATTTTTTTCTGTAACTCCTCTTGACCCCACGCAAACATCTTTGGGGGTCAATTTTCATTTTACTCTTTGTTAGAGGAACTCTATTTCATGAAAGGAACATGCCTACCAATTTTCAAGCAGGATGATCAAGTAGATTAAAAATGGAAATATTTATCGATTACGCCTCTTAATCTCCCGAAATTAAACTTGGTAGTTGATATTCGCGAAACACATATTGTAGCGGTTCTCTACTTTACGAAACGGATCTGCTTATCAAATTTCAAGACTGTACGTCTAACAGTTTAAAAATGGGGATAATTGTCTATAACGCCACTTGAGCCCCCGCAACGCCACTTCTGGGTCTGTTTTCACAAAACCCATTTTGTAGGGGAATTGCACTCTATGAAAGGAATCTGCTTAGCAAAGTTTGAAGACTGTGCGTCCAATTAATTAAAAATGCAAAAAAATTATCAATAACGCCCCTTGAACCCCCGCAACACCACCTAGGGGTCGATTTTCACAAAACACATTTTGCAGTGTATTTCTATCCTATGAGAGGAATCTGCTAACCAAATTTCAAGACTGTGAGTCTAATAGTTTAAAAAAAAGAAATAATTATTTATATCTGCCCTTAACCCCCCGCAACACCCCTTGGGGGTCAATTTTCTCCAAACCCGTTTTGTAGCGGATATTTACTCCATGAAAGAAACATTCCCACCAATTTTCAAGCAGGTAGGTCAAATAGTTTAAAAACGAAAATATTTATCTCTTACGCCACTTATTCCCCTACAACGCCACTTAGAGGTCTGTTTTCACAAAACCTTCTTATAGTATATCTACTCTATGAAAGAAATCTCTTTATCAAATATAAAAACTGTGCGTCTAATAGTTTAAAAATGGAAATAATTATCTTTAACGCCCCTTAAGTCCCCTCAACGCCACTTGGGAGCAATTTTCACGAAACCCATTTTTAGTGTATCTCTACCCTATGAGAGGAATCTGCTTACTAAGTTTCAAGACTGCACGTCTAATAACTTAAAAATAGGAATTTATAACGCCCCTTAAACCCCCCGCCCCCGCAACACCCCTTGGGGGTCAATTTTCCCAAAACCCATTTTGTAGCGGATATTTACTCCAGGAAAGAAACTTACCTACCAATTTTCAAGCAGGTAGGTGAAGTAGTTTAAAAACGGATATATTTATCTATTACGCCCCTTAATCCCCAGCAACGCCACTTAGAAGTCTGTTTTCAGAAAACCCGTTTTGTAACTGATCATTATTCTACGAAAGGAATCTATATATCAAATTTAAAGACAGTGCGTCAAATAGTTTAAAAATGGAAATAATTATCTATAACGCCCCCTAAGCCCCTGCAACGCCACTTGGGGTTCGATTTTCAGCAAACTCATTTTGTAGCGGATCTCTACTCTCTGAAAGGAATCCGCTTATTCAATTTCAAGATTGTACATCAAGTAGTTTAAACATGGAAACAATTATTATTAAAGCCCTTAACCCCCCGTAACGCCCCTTGCGTTTCGAATTTCGGAAAATCCTTTCTTAGCTGATGTCTACTCTATCAAAGGAACATGTCTACCAAATTTCAAGTCTGTAGGTTGAATAGTTCCAGAGATTTCGTGATTAGTCAGTCAGTGAGTTGAGTCGCTTTTCTCCTTTATATATATAGATATATATATACTCAATAGCCAAAACATTAAAACCACCTATCAATAACGAGTTAGCCCACCTTTGGCGCGCAACACAGCTTCAACCCGCCTTGGCATGGATGCCACAAGACCTTGGTAGATGGTCGGAGACAGATTGTACCAGATGTTAAAGCAATGGTCACGCAAATCCGAGATATTGCGAATTGGTGGTCTTTAAACTCTAAGCTGCCGTCCCATGACCTCCCAAATGTGTTCTATCGGATTGAGATCTGGTGAGATAGGTGGCCATGACATTAACTGGAATTCTGTATCATGTTCCTGGAATCACTCCAACACAATTTTAGCCTTGAGACACGGGCGTTGTGCTGTTGGAACATTCCATTTCCAGCTGGAACAACAGAGGCCATGTAAGGGTGCAACTGCTGCGCAATTATGTTCAGATATCCTGTAGCATTCATGGTCTGCTCTACCTCAACCATGGGTCCCAGAAACGCCCAAGAGAACGTCCCCCAAAGCATAATACCGCCTTCCCTGGCCTGTGTATCGCCTACTGTACATTTAGGGAGTAACTGTTCGCCTGGAAGACGGCGTATCCTGACACAGCCATCGGCGTAATGAATGACAAACCGTGATTCATCTGACCAGGCAACTCTCTCCCACTGATCCATGGAGCAGTCGCATTGTTTCTGGGCCCAGCTCAGGTGCAGTTGGCGATGACGCTCGATCAGCAAAGGCACACTAGTGGGACGTTTGCTGCGTAGCCCCATATCCAACAGTGACCGCTGAACAGTGTGCTCCGATACTATTCTACCTGGCCCAGCACTGTATTGGGCTGTCAGCTGAACCACTGTCTGGCTCCGGTTTTGCTTCACCATGCGAGACAGTCTCTGACGACATTTTCTTTGATAGCGTGTGGATGTCCAACACCATGTCGTCTACTGCTGGTTTCACCGTCATTCATCCACTTTGCATAAGTACTAACAACTGTAGATCGCGAACAACTCACGAGGCGTGTAGTATCGGAAATACTTGTTCCGAGCCTTCGAGCCATTACAATTTGCCCTCTATCAAAGTCGCTTAGATCCGCAGCCTTTCCCATCACACAGAGAAGTAAGAGAAATAATGATTCTTCAGACTCTCCAGCAGCAGTTAAATACCACTTCCACCTGATCACGTGCCTTCCATGTCATCCAGGCAAGTTTATTGCAAAATGTAGGGGTGGTCATAATGTTTTGGCTCTTGAGTGTATATATATATATATATATATATATAACGCAAAATTTATTTAATTACTTGTAATTAACAATTTTTTTGTTAATTAATGCTAATTGTTAATTCAATAATTTATTTTTTACTGTTTTTTGTAAACAAATTCTACAAAATCAGAAAAATCAATTGGTGTTGTCTTGAGGTATGATATAAGTTGGGGCACTGGTGACCATGGACCCCCTTTAGTAGTTTAAAAACGAAAATATTTATCTCTTACGCCACTTACTCCCCCGCAACGCCACTTAGAGGTCTGTTTTCACACAAAACCTTCTTATAGCTGATCTCTACTCTATGAAAGAAATCTATTTATCAAATATAAAGAATGTGCGTCTAATAGTTTGAAAATGGAAATAATTATCTATAACGCCCCTTAAGTCCCGCAACGCCACTTGGGGGCAATTTTCACGAAATCCATCTTGTAGCTGATCTCTACCCTATGAGAGGATACTGCTTACTAAGTTTCAAGACTGTACGTCTAATAACTTAAAAATTGGAATTTATAACGCCCCTTAAACCCCCCCCCCGCCCCGCAACACCCCTTGGGGTCAATTTTCGAAAAACCCATTTTGTAGCGGATATTTACTTCATTAAAGAAACTTACCTACCAATTTTCAAGCAGGTAGGTGAAGAATTTTAAAAACGGATATATTTATCTATTACGCCCCTTAATCCCCCGTAACGCCACTTAGAAGTCTGTTTTCCCAAAACCCGTTTTTTAACTGATCATTATTCTACGAAACGAATCTATTTATCAAATTTAAAGACAGTGCGTCAAATAGTTTAAAAATAGAAATAATTGTCTATAACGCCCCCTAAGCCCCTACAACGCCACTTAGGGGTCGATTTTCACCAATCTTATTTTGTAGCGGATCTTTACTGTATGAAAGGAATCTGCTACCTAATTACAAAATTGTACATTGAGTACTTTAAACATGGAAGCAATCATTTATAACGCCCCTTAACCCCCCTCAACGCCCCTTGCGTTTTGAATTTCGGAAAATGCGTTCTTAGCTGATGTCTACTCTATGAAAGGAACATGTCTACCAAATTTCACGTCAGTAGGTTGAATAGTTCCAGAGATATCGTGATTAGTCTGTCAGTCAGTCAGTTAGTCAGTCAGTCAGTCAGTCAGTGAGTGAGTCGCTTTTCTCCTTTATATATATATATATATATATATATATATATATACTAGCTGACCCGGCCCGGCGTTGCACGGGCTTTTACCGAGGGTATAACTCAATCCCCGTTAATTTCCTCCTTTCTTTCTGACGCCAGCACATTTGTGTGGGTGTACGATGTGAGTGCATTTCCCGTGAGTGCGTATCATTGCTTTCTCGTAGAAAATTTTCCCTTCTCTTCACAAAATCAGCACTTCCAATAATATTTTTCGAAAATACTTTGTTTATTTCCTCTACGCTTAGCCCGGCGTTGCACGGGCTTTTACCAGTGAATAACTTAATCCCCATGGGAATTTCCTGTTTCCCTCAGGACGATAGCACTTATGTGTGTGTATGCGCGATGTGAGTGATTTTTCTTTAACTATGACATTAAAACTCCCTTTTTCGAAATTTGTTCTTGCGTTGGTGTGGTGTGGTACTTAAAAGAGGTGGGTGAAAGCTCAAGTGTCGTCTTCGTCATTTGACCATGGTTGAAAATTTCAAGGTCCACCGCCAATAACCCGTGAACAGTGCGAATTTATAAATCACTCACTCACTTTTCAATTCTTTCGTTGCAATTTTTTAGTCCCCGGAAACGAAAATGTAGCCTTTTTAAAAATAGTTGTATGTTGAAAAAATACAGAAAAGTAGAAATTTTTTCAATTACAAAACTTTACTACTATTTTAAATCTTGAAGTAAAATTATGAGGATATTTGAAATGTTCGACACACGGGAAAAAAGTTTCATGCAATTATCTTTATAAAAGAAGAAATTATTAAATGATTGTTTTAAGTATTTTGAGTGTTTTGTTAAAATTTGTCCAAAAAAGTTTTTGGCTTTTTATTTTTTAAATCACTGATTCTAAAAGTTTTAAAAATCATTTTTATTTAAACGCAACGATTTTGATTCATTTAGAAAGAAATCATAAAATATGCAAAATATCATTGTGTTTTGTAAAAAAAAAGTTTTTTTCGTGCGATTACCTTCATAAATGACGAAGTTATTTAATGTTTAGTAAAAATTTGGACAGATTTTTAAAAATTCTTAAAAAAAAAGTTTTGGGAATTTTATTTTTTAAATGACTGGATCTAAAAGAGAAAGGCTTGAAGTTATTTAGTGTAGAATATCGTTTTTATAACACGAAAACAAATTCATACGCAACAATTTAGAAATAATTTGCATAAAAACGCATCAGTTTTAACCCTTCTTTAAAAAATTCGTAAAAAATCGAAAATATCATTATTTTGCAAAAACATTATACCGTATTGTGGCGAAATAAATGATCTTTCCGATTCTGTAATTATTTTTGTCTAATTTCAACAGTAAAAATTGGATGGCAATTTTAAGATGGTGGAAAACGTCTGATCACCGTTCGGCCGAAATGGAATGGAAGATCTGTCAAGTAAACAACCCGCAGGAGTAAAACAATTAGGCATTTTTAAGGTTAATTAATATATTTTTAACTAATTGCAATATTGGAATGAAAAATAGTTTACGTCCTATTCTCGGACCTACTGAATATACGCACAAAATTTCGTAAGATTTGGTCTAGTCGTTTCGGAGGAGTTTGGTTACAAACACTGTGCCACTTACTTTAAACCTAACATTAATTTGGATCCACAATATCTTAATTTAATTTAGACAAATAGTAACAATTATGAAGCAAATTTTCTTGATATTGAAATTAAATTAAAACATAATAAAATAGTTTTTAATATTTATGAAAAACGAGAAGACTTTAATTTCAATATTATAAAAGTACCACATTGGTAGAGTAATGTGCATGTTTCTATATTCAGAAATATTGTTATTAATTACACACAACGCAATAAATTTCTAGTTTCAAATAAATCAGAAAAATGAAAAACTATAAACATTTTACTAAATACTGTTCAATTCAAAAATACATAATTAATTTTATTTATAGATATTTGAATAATGAAATTCATAATAGTAAGGATTAAATTTCCATAGTTTATAAACAGGTTTATATATTCTTTTAAATTTATTATTCTTTCTAGATAGTTATAGATACCCCCCAATTTCTAATTTTAGATAAAATTACTTTTTTTTAATATATATTTGAAATTATATAATCTTAGTGTCCCTAAGATAATGGCAGTATGTTTACAATTCTTAATTTTTTAACTATTCTTTTCATACTTCTGCTAAGTACTACATTTCAGCCATTGCTTTGCTACATTGCCATTGCTTTGCAGCCATTGCTTGCGAGGTTTTAAGTCCTCACGTTAGCACGGTGGGAAAGTTTGGAGAGTGAGGTGACAGCTCCTCGCCACTTGATCGAAAGAAATTTCGAAATTTATCTCCAATAGCCCTAGAGTCTCTTTCAAAGTGTTAATAGACATTAAATATCGAGATACACAGAACACCGTGTAAGAAAGTTTGCGCAAGTGTTTACTGAACGTTTCCATTTTTTTTTTCTAACAACGCAAAATTCACTTATCGCCATAATTATGAATCAGGCTCAGATGACAAGATGTTGTTGTTCTTTCTTATGTCAACTGACTGCGCCAGATCAAGGCCCACAAAATTGATCAGATGACAAGATAGATCCCTTGAGTTAGCATCTTCTATATGCCACAAAATACTTTTGTAAAACAGACATAAATAGATAAAACTCACACATAAACGGTGTAATTACCTCACTTCCAATATTCTACAGCCGGAGTAAGCATTAAGTCGATCGCGATCGACCGTTGGACCGCCAAGACATTTTGGGGTGACCGCCTTCACACACACATAAGACACGCATTCTAAAAGAAATGTATTTTTGGTACACCGATGCCAGCTAGACTGGAATACCTGCAATGTATGCGATTATGGGTAGAAAATGCATGTTCTTTTTTCTGGAGGCGCACGTTGACAACACATTCTAGGTGGAAAACCGTGATGCCGACCGCAGAAATGGGTTTTCTCCCAAAAGCCGACTAAAACGTTGGTTCCCGTGGTAACACGGCTACAGAAACATCTCCCCACACTTCTACAGGGTTTTGCTGATGGCATGGCACCCAGGGGCGAACGTGCAGCTATTAATCGGTTGCAGATCTCGTAAGTTCGCTGCTTACTGCATTGAAAACATCTGCAATTCATGTTTTAGGGTTTCTTTCCCGGGAACCCGGGAAGAGATTTCTGTACTTTTTCTATTCCCGGGAAGCATGGAGATTTTGAAAGAAAACCTATGCCTTTGGACAAAAAATTAGCGAGAAAGTACACAATTTATTCTAAAACAAATGTTTTATATTGTTCAACCAAAAAAGAAAGTACTAGTTTCAACAAATTCCTGAAAACAAGAGATGTAGTTGTTCGATTCGACTGAAAATCCATCACCAAACATTATAAGACTATGTGAGGCTTTAAAATCGATTCCTCCAACGTCAGTTGAAGTCGAGAGAGAATTTTCTGTTGCCGATTGTTCGCCACAAAGGTTAGAACTAGGCTGAGAAATAAAAGTATAAACTGCTTAGGCTTCCTAAAATCATATTTTAAAAATGAATAATCGTTTTATTATAAATTTTGTGTATCTTTAGCTCATTACATAAATAAGTATTAATTTTAGAATTTATATGTATCCTTATTTACATAATTATTATTGTTTTTATTTAAAAATAACTTGTTTTAAAATTTTTTTTGAAATTTTTATGTATTTCGGGGAATGACCATTACATTCCCGAGAATGGAAAAACCCGAAAAATCAGAGACCCTAGTATGAGCGACCTAGCAAAATCGATCATAGTTAGTTGTTCAAATATTCAACTTGAAGGTTTTATGTTATTTGTATTTTTGAAGTAAATAAATTATAGTTTAAAAAAAAACTAAAAAACACGCTTTTATACTGATTCTAACTAAAAAGTAAGAAAATATTTCTTAATATAAGAATAAAATGATGAACGAGAAAATTAATGTCATTGTGGTAAAAGCGTGGGGTGCTATGTACTACATTTTTACACTAAGCATTTCCGAATAGAAGTTAGAAACTATAACAACTGATGTATTTATAGAACACCCCACGTTTTTACCCCAATGACATTAATTTTCTCGTGCATCATTTAATTCTTATATTAAGAATCATTTTCTTACTTTTTAGTTCGATTCAGTATAAAAGCGTTTTTTTAAGTTTTTTTTAAACTATAATTTATTTTTCATTTTTTAGTTCGGTCTACAATAAAAGAACATTTTTTAGTTTTTTAAACTACCATTTATTCATTGTTGAATTTATCCTTGAGTTTGATATTTGAAGCTGGAATTACGTGGCTGCTAGAATTAATCTTGCTGTTTAATGGATATTACTTAAAGGGTGTGAAGTGCATTTATTCTCTCCGTTTACGGGCCGTCGGATGAGTCCTGTATCTTTTCTTAGATTCCGTCTCTATAGAACAGGTCAAACAAATAAAAGTGTGTTAAGAAGAAAAATTTCGAATTAAAAAATTTTTAATGTACCATGTTTTTAGAACGGACTAAAAAGTATAAAATCCCTCCTTTTCGTTTTTTCTTTCTTTTTTCACATTTTCATTCATTGTCATCCATTTCTGAGATATGGTCCAAATTTCAAGTCTCTAGCTCCTCGGGAAGTGACTCAGTTTAAAATCAATTATAAAATTCCTCTCGGACAGACATTCAAGATGGCCAGTTAATAAAAACATGGTAATATTAAGTGTCAATCGAATCATCATCACTTCTAAACGTATTGCTTTATAAAATAAAAGAATATTTAGAGTTGGAACATAATTTTTTTTTTTTACATGCACGAGCCTTTTTTTATTTTCAGTTTTCATTTTCAGGAAAATGTTTATATTACGGTAACCAATTGCTAACACGCATCCACCCTCCACTTTTTTCACGTACTGAATATTTTTTTGTTTATTTTATTTCTATTAACAACAAGTGTATTTTATATATTTTATAATTAGCTTTGAATTAAAAATACTCGCTTTTAGGGTTACACCTTATTGTCTTAGTCCTAAATCTGGAATTAGTGGCCAATTTTAAAAATGGTATATGCAATAAGTCCCCGAATCTGGAAGTGGTATATGGAATTGTCGCCAAATCTGATTATCGTTATTCCTGACGATCCTGAGAGGACAATAGAACAAAGGTTTGAAATTATTGTATTGTCATCGGTCCTCGACAAGTGTGCAAAATTTCGATTTAATCCGGCTTTTTAAAGTGGGTAAAAATCGAGTTCAAAGATTCCTTTACATGCAAGTGAAACTTAAAAAAGCATGTTAAAATAGTAAGCTGCCATATTTTAAAAGTGGCGTGTAATGTCGGAAACATGTTGCATTTCTTTACAATAATCAATGCAAAATGTGTGAGCTATATATTTCATGCTAGTGTAGCTTTTTTTAAAAAAAGGAAACGTTGAAAGGCATTTCAGAAGTATGCATAAAAATTTTGATACTGGTTTTCAGTAAACAAGTGAATTGTGTAAACATAAATTAAAAGAATTTAATTCACAATTAATCGGACCACAATCATGTTTTATTAAACCCAATATTATACCTAAAACCACAATAGTTGCATCTTTTATTGTAAGTTGTGCGTTAGTAAAACATAAAATGGAGAAATGATGAGTTTCTGGAGAAGTAAGCGATTCATTACTTGATTCATTCAAGAACAAAAATGAAATTATTTCCACAATTAAGGTATCTGACTACTTGCGGCAGTTTTTTTTAAATGGAGGTATAAGGATTTTTTTTTTATTGATTTTAGATTTTTTTAGTAGTTTTTAAGAAAAATTATGCTATGATGGTGGCTTGTAGTTGACAGTCAGCCCCCGTGTAGAGGGGCTGATGCCTCAAATTTCATGTTCGAATCACTTGACCACGGTTCAGAACTGCCTTCACCAATAGTCCTCGTGTTGCTTTACTATGGGATGTGAATAAACGTTAACTCACTTTTCAGAATTGGCAGCGCAGCATAAATAAAATTTAAATGACATTTTATTAACTAAAAAAAAATTCCCTTTATTTTAATAAAGACATTATTCAGCCGGCAAATACTTTCAAAATCTGCCATAAATTAAAAAAATGATTCCCATACATACATTACTTAATTGAAATATCAACGAGGTTCCATTTGACAGTCAAACGTAATTTCTTACTACAATGAAGACGTTTCACTGATGGAGCCGTTTAGGGGCAATTTTAGAGGCTAAAATAAATTTTCTTTGCGAGTTATTTAGTTATGGATCTCTACTGGTAGGTAAATATGTTTTAGATATTTTTTCCCTTCATTATATATAAATAGTTTCAGGTATCCAAGACAAATTTAGGTATGTAGTCAAATATTAGGAAAATTAATGCATAATAGATATTTTGTTTAGGTTCTAAGCAATATGAAGCTTTGTTTCTGCTAATTTTCACTATAGATACATTTTTAGCACTTGACATACAAAAAAAGATTTTATCTGAATTTGTCATTATTTTTGAAAATTATTTAATTCATTTTAGGGATGTCTTCTAAGACATAGTTTATTACAAGACAAGAATTTCTAAATGTGATGCGTAGTTTTGGGGATAATACTTTTGAGCAACAATGGGAGTAGGGGAGACCGGGGCAAGATGACGACGTTAACAATTTGTTGTTGTTTATTAATTTATTTTTAAGGGTAGTAAAATCAATTTTACTCGCACTGTTAGAAATGTCCTTTGTAATATTAAAATATATTACCATTTAATTTTTCAAATAAAAGACGTAAAGGACAATTGTATTTTTTCATAAAACAATTTTTTTCTTAACAAATCGTCATCTTGCCCCAGTACTGGGGCAAGATGACTTTGGCCTTGGGGCAAGATGGTGACATTGAAAAAGGTTGAACATATTTTATCTTTTGAATGCGTTACATGGTTTAACAAATGATAAGTGTGTTTTTACATCTTACAAAGTATCAAACTAAGCGTGATGCATTGTAACGTAATGTTGAAGTGTTTAGTTGTGCACCTAGCAATAGTCACAAATAAAAATGCCATTTTTATAATTGGAATATTCTTTATGCCAACACTCTTGGCATTTACAGAACTGGATCCATTTTTCTCTGCAGGACATCTTATAACACCGTCCTTCGAAGTTGATACAACTGGAATGTTTGACCTGGATTTTATAGACTTAGGCTTACAGGAACAGTTTGGGTTTTTTTTACTTCCTTTTTGGCTTTACGAGCTCCTTTTCTCTGTTTTTTTTAAACTTCCTGTTCTTCCTTTTGCTTTTCCCTTTGTTCTAACATTTCTTTGATGGGTGTGCTTGTAAGAATGCTAGAGCTCAGTTTTTTGCCTTTTCTTTTTTTCTCACATTATGTTGTTTTAGTCAATAATTTGAAATGAATGGTTTGGTGCATCGGAATCAGTTTGCCATAAGTTCTGGTTTTTCTGGAGGTTTTATATGTTGGTTTCTACTACCGGGGCCTGAGGATTAGCACTATTGTACTCACTGTCATCGTCAACGGCATCATGGTCAGTAGTGTTTGCCGCAGCATAGTCATGTTCGCTAAACACAAGAGGATTATGAGGCTCGATCTCACATTCTTTAAATCCTTCCAATGGCATTTCCAGCTGTAGCTTCTTTGAATAAGTGGTGCTCAAAAGCTCACCAATATTTTTAACTGTGATAGTTTGTTCTGGATGAGCGAGTGACCACAAAATTGTTACATGCTTGGCTAGAGCAGGTTTTTAATTGATTGAAAAATAATGCAACAAGGGGCTGGAAACGATGTGATGTGTGGGGCGGCAACCACACCATGATGATATTTTTCACTCTGCAATATAAGATAGCCTGCAAAGTTATACGAGTTTTGTGATTGTCAGTTATCAACAAAGTAAGAGATTCTTTGCTTGGTTTCACATGAAGATAAAAGTGCTTCAAAAAAGAGAAAAAAAGGTGCCCTAATTGCTCCAGCCGTTATCACTTCTATTTCTGGTGGGGCTCTTTCTACAAGTTCAGGAAGCATTCGTTTTCTCGCAAAAAATCAGAAAAGGTAGCAGGTAAAAGCCAGTAGCTCTACAGCAACAAATTATTGTTAAATTCCTTCCTCTTTAGAAGGGTTACAGTGGATGGCAAAAATGTCTTCCTCTGGTCACCCCTTTTCGAACGAAACCTCTCCGATCCAATGCACCCCCTTAGCCTCAGAAGAGATGGAAGCGCAAGGTCGCACGGACAAACACACAATCAAATGTTTACAGGATTTAATAGAATGGATAACAATGGTTAGTTTAATAATTTCAGAAACACGGGGCAAGATGACGAGCTCGTCGTCTTGCCCCGTGTTTCGGATCGTCATCTTACCCCAGACTGTCTGTTTAAAAATATTCGTTCTCATTACCATGAAAAAAGGCAATTAACTGACATTTATTCATGGTAATAGGTAGTATTAAAACCAAGTTACTTATAAATATTAAAGAAAAACGTCATATCTTACTTGTGTCTGTAGCAGAGCTTATTTACTCAAACTCAGTGGCGCAACAGCCCATGAGGGCCAAGGCCTACTGTGCCCATCTCAGTATACGTGACCATTGGGGTGCATGAGCAGAAGTTCCGATCAGGTGGTCAGCCTGAAGCGAAACCCCCAGTGTTTGGTCCCCAAGTAAGCTTGGTTCTCATTTTATCGACCCACTGATGGGATGAAAGGCTGATTCAACCTTGCCCAGCCCGGGGTTTGAACCTCGGACCTGTGGTGTGGAAGCGTGAAGCACTAACCATTCAGCCACTGGGCTTCCATGCATAAAAGTTACACATGCATAAAAGTTATATCGTGGCAGCAAGAAGACAATCAAAGCCTCACAACTAACACAAAAATGGCGATTTCAGCGTGTCTGTAGTAGGAATAACCAAAAGGAGAGCCAGTAATGCTCATTTGATGCTGCTACTTAGTGGAATATGGAAAAATTAAGACATTCGTCATCTTGCCCCGGTCTCCCCTATATTTGAAAAAAAGCTGGAAAAACGAACAATTGTCACGCGTCAAGAACTTAAAAAGGCAATCGAGTAGTTTCAAGTTTCAGTGTAAAACAAAATAGGCGAAAACGTAGACAAAAAGAAAAATTTAATAAATACAGTAAAAAGGAGCCCGAGAGACACCACTATTTGTCCATGAATTGTGTCAAAAAATAAACGGGGGAAATACCGGTTACTCTCCTTGAAAATTCCCCTTGGAGAATAGCAAATCCTCCAAGACCTGGCAATTGTGAGAAAATGTAGCAGGGAAGAGGGATATTTTTAACTTATTTTTGCTAAGCTCTGATCCGGCAATCACCAGTATGCAAAAGCTAGTCAAAAACAAAATTAGAAATATTCCTAAAGAAACACTCATGTTGAAAGCTCCATCCCTAAATAAGTCAGATGATAACGCATTAGTTGATGATAAGGATGAAGATGCCTTAACTTATCTTCAATACCTAAGTAATATATTATTTATCAGGAAGCAATTTGGGAGTACTACTTTTATTTAGACTTTTCAATTAATACGCATTTATATGTATTTAAATTTTTCCGAGATTCCTAAATATATTCAAATATTTTTATTCATTTCTAACAAACATAGTGCGTGTTGTGCTCTTTAATAACAATCCGAGCCCGTGATGTCTTATTTTGAATTTATTTGTGACAAAAAAATTAATAAAACCATTAACATTTTAACTAAAATTTGGCTACAGGCTGAAAAGAGCATGAAATCTCGATAAATAAACTCATGGACAAAAAAATTAGCGCACCAGAAATAAATGCGGGATCGTAACGAAACTTAGCAGGAAGGTACTAGTCGGAGAGATATGCAAATGAATAGAAATGCAGAGTAATTGCGCATTACGTATAGCCGGTAGAGGGCGTTTAACGTCGTTTTCCGTGGAGTATAAAACAGGTAATTAAAGCTTGTCTGAGTGTGCTGGATCATTTACAAAGGAAGCTCTGAGGTAGACATGCCATTACACCGTTTTCGAAGACAATATGAATAAGCTGTCGCAATTTGAGAGGGGGAGAATCATCGGCATGATGGAAGCTGTGTGATCAGCTAGGCGAGTAGCTCGCTAATTCGGCCACTCTGATTGTGTTGAGTAGGGACCAGTGGATCCTAGAGATGTCATTTACACGAAGACCAGGCTCAGAACGCCCTCCACTGACGAGTCTTCGAGAAGGCCAACACATCATAAGAAATGCACGCGTACTGCCAACTGCTTTATCAGCCGTAATCCAGGCACAGGTAGCACCTTTTCTAGAGACTCCTGTATCTCCTCGAACCATATGAAGGCGCCTGGCTGAAGGACATTTGGGATCGCGGCACCCATAACGTGTGATGACCTTGACGTCCAACCATTGATGCCTCCGTTTGGAGTGGTGCCGCGCAGGAGGAATCTGGACTGCAGCGGAATGGAACCAGGTCGTATTTAGCGACGAATCCAGATTCAATCTCAGCAGTGATGATAATCGTGTTTGTGTGTGGAGACCCGTGGTGAACGCCTCAATTCTGCCTTTACTTTACAGCGACACACCGCTCCTACCGTTGGTGTGATGGTATGGGTTGCCATTGCCTACAATACACGGTCACCCTAGTATTGATTCGTGGCGCCATGACTGCCCAGTGGCATGTCATGACATTCTGCAACCACATGTGTTGCCACTCTGGCAACGGCTCCCTGGAGCCATTTTTCAACAAGACGATCCTCGGCCTCACACGGCAAGATGTCTCCGCACTGTCACTACCCTTCCTTGGCCTGCCCGATCCCCATATTTGTCTCCAATCGAGCATATCTGGGATCATTTGGGACGGTGAGTGGGGCATCTCACGAGTTTGAACGAACTAGAAGCAAGGTTACAGCAAATATGTAACGAAATGTCTCAAGACATCATTCAGAACTTGTATGCCTCAACGCCCAATTGTATCGCATCGTGCATTCGAGCTAGAGGGGGTTAAACTAATATTAAATCCTCCGTTATTTTAATTTTTTCTCTGAAAGAAATGATCCTTTTTTAAATTTTCTAATAACTTACTTACATCAAAGTAGTCATTACGTACATAAAATTTTGTTTAATTTTGACGACTCCTTCTTGGTGCGCTAATTTTTTTGTCCATGAGTGTATATTGGAGAAAACAATTGCACATGTAACAAGTATCACCGAAGCCTAGATTATTATTAAATTATTTTCATCTCGTTTTATTTTCAGAAGGACCACGTGATATCTTCATGAGTGACGATTGAACGCTCCGCACACATTTAGTTCACGTGATACATACGATTCACAACAATCACAATTGAATTCTTCATCTATAAGTATAGTAAAAACATACTTAAGCACATTTATACATCCAAGAATTTCAGTGGTTTTCTTTCTATATAGTAAATACTACTTTTTTTTAGGAGAAAGAATCTATCATATGCTTTTTTTAAATAATAAAAATAATGCTCTTGACCATAATTTTTTATTTTTCTAAAAGTACACACGTCGATAAAAGACATTCAAACCACTTTAGAAGGTCTAACAACTTCATTTTTTTATGGCAGTTATGATTGTATCTTCTTCCCCAGTGTGCGGTGGCTCGATTTTTAAAAAAATATAGACACTCGTGCCCGTTTTATTATACCCTTTCTTTACTAGAATGATCCCTTAAGTTTGGATGTATTCTATTCTTTAGAAGGTAGTTTCCAAATTTTAATCATTTTTCTTTAAAAAAAACCGGAATATCATGCAATATATAAATAACATCATGTTCTAGAGTGAGGGAAACAGTTTTTTCTATTTGCCGTATATCGTGGCCTTTGGCAACTGATTATACATATGTGTATATTTTTAGTATCGAAAGGTCATCAAATAATGTGTCTGTTTTCTTTCACTAACTATCTATGCTATTTGTAGGGTTTGACTGTAGAAATTACGTATTGGAATGCAATCACAAAATCTAGACTGTGTTACTAACTTATAGAAAAATAAATAGTTTTTGAGTGTAGACAATTCGATGGAAAACACGTGCACCTGGCTGCCCCCCCCCTTCGAAATACTCAGTGTTGAAGAATGATTTGAAAAGCGACAGAGAATTTCGTGAAGACCTTATGGCATGCCTCTCGTGTTTATGTTTAGTACAGAGATTTATTGCTTCTATAAATAGGAACGGTGACAAGAGAGGGTGGGCAAGAACGCGCGACGCTTTGATTCATTGACACATACACTGGGGTCAGCGAACTTTACGCGGGCGAGGAGATATTCTTATCTACGCCTGCAGGTTATTGCAAAAGTGTTTGCAAATGCTGCAATTCAGCGCATGTCAAGCTCTTAACGCATTTTTTAAAAAAGTTTTCTTGGCTTAGACATATTTTGGTATCGGTACCTCAATCCTTCACCTTGGAAATTCCTAGGATCCTTCCTCTCTTATGAGAATTTTTACCTGATTCTCGCCAAGCAATGGTACGAATCAAATATTATGAAATTGCTCGGTTCAGATATTTTATTGCTTCAAGACGATATTTGATTCAGCTACGTCAATCATTGTTGATTTGCAAAAAATCACGCATATCGGTCCCGGTAACCGAAAGTTTACGGTAGCGAGCCAGCGGTGTTTTAACAGAGCAGCAACAAAGCCATGAAGAAGCGGGATGGATTCACGTTAAATCTGTCGGGGTTCAAAGTTTTTGGGAGTGGATTGGTGTGGTCTGGAAATTCTGATGATATAAAGCCTACTCGGATATTTGAATAATCAGTATTGAGATATACCGTCACGGCTAGCAATAACATTTGCCAGAATTTAAAGAAAGAATTTGGATGCCTTCGTAGTTGAACGGTTATTGGGGCACTTGATCTCTGAAGAGACCTTAATCCCCAAATGGGAGTTGAGCTTTGAAAAAGATAGAGATCTCGCCGTGATATACGACTCAAGAATATTAGGGGCTAAAAGTACCCGAATGCCCCTTTTTCGAAATACCAAAGCTCGTCTGGTTTCCCACGCTCAACTGAATCGTCTGGAAAAAAAATTTGTCCCCAATCCCTTTGCATCCAATCTTTGTCCCATTTCTTCTGGCTTGCTGTCAACAGAATGCACACCATTGGCCTACGTGCATACCACTACAAAGCCTATTTCGGATTGTTTGTTTTGACACTCTTTTTGCCAAAAGAAATTGTGTTTGGATTTGTTAGGTGACGCCACAGATATCCATGATGTGCATTTAATTTTGATACTCCATCGCGGAACAGAAAATTTTACGCGGTTTAGATGCTTTCTACATGACATTTTTTTTTTTTGAGTGGCCAACACCGTAGTTTTGTTCTGTCTAACAATTTAAGCCCTATTTTTTCACAAAATTTAATTGATGTTTAAGCATATTCACGTAATTCTTCGTGTTTTTTACGAAATAATTTTTTCGTAGTATTCGCTGATGATTAATTATCTTTTTAAAATTTTTATTCTGATTAATAAAGAGACGGTTATGTAGCTGTTCTACATTAACAGTACTTATGTTTCTGTACTAATAATAATGGGTTAGTGAGGTTTAAAATCAAAAAGTTTACTATCCGTATCCAAACATATGTTCACGATTATTCGCATTAACATTGTTGCGAATTTTGTGTAATGAGTGCTTAAAACGGTGTAAATAGTTTATATCTTGGAGTGTAGTATATTAGTGTTACTTTCTGTTGCAGTAAATTTATGCTAAAATTGTAATATTGACAAGCAAAGCTGTTCCTTACATTAAACTAATGATTCAATGAAAACTTGGTAAAATGTTGGCGATAGAGCCATTGGCATCAATTGGTTATATTGTACACAGGGGCTGCCCTCATAAGTTGGTTGTCGATAACGCCACTTATTTTAAAAGTTCTGAGTTCCTGGAATTTTGTAGAGTCATGGGTATCCAGAAACGACATATTTCAACTTATTCAGCTCACGTAAATGGAAGAGTAGAGAAGCCAAATCAATCGCTGGCTAGCATCCTTGCAGCAATCACTCATGACACAAACGACTGGGATGAACAACTCCCTCACACTATGTTAGCTTTAAATTCAGCCATTCACGAGGCCACTTTCACTTCGCCTTTCTTTTTAGAACACGGCAGAGACATTCGTCTGTCGTACACATATCAAAAGAGCTCTGATACATCACAAAATACGTATGAATACGTCGAAAGACTTTTACCTTCATTAGAGAATATTTTTCAGAAAGTCCTAGATAATTTAAAAAATCAAGAAGCATCGCACATCGCTCTTAGCACAAAGAATACAAAGTCGCATCATTACGATTATCAAATTGGTTCTTTATGTTTTATCAGGACACCTAACCTTAAATCTAAATTGTCTCCAAAACTCAGACCCAAGTTCGAAGGTCCCTATAGAGTTGTAGAACGGTTTTCCAAAGTGAATTACAGAGTTCAGCATGTCGAGCATCTGAGAAAGAAATTTAACACGCATGTCAACCGAATGATTCCTTTTGTAAAAAGATTTAAATATTTGCATTTGAACAATTTGGATGAAACTATAACAGTAGATACAGAGGTAAAAAATGTTTGTGAGGAACAGAGATATAATTTAAGGAATCGTGTGAATTCGAATATTTAGATTAAACTTATTACAGTGTTTCAAAATAAATAAATTAAATTCATACATAAAATTTTAATGTTTACTTTGTTCATATTATTGTCGACATTTTGTTATCGAAGAAGGGTCCATGCTTATCTTAAAATACTTCAAAAATTGTTGTCGGGTAGATTGTAGGAATTCATTTTGTATCAATGAGAATTAATTGTATTTTATTATGTTGGTACTTGTATAAATATCAATATTATATACATTGATGTTTTTTTTTTAATTTGTTTTTGTCACTCATATGCTTTTGCATGTATGTTATTTCAAAATATATACTGTGGACACAAGGTACATGTCTACAATAAGTCAGGAAATATAGAGAAAGGTCTCTTGTATAACTCATAAAGTCAGTGAATAACTATTTTAGCTATGTGTGTAGTCCCATACATGCTCAATGTGTTTTATTAGTATGCTCATTCTACGTATTTTGTTATTGTGTTTCATTTATACATTATCTCTTGTGAATTTCATTGTTGCTTAGAAGTATTAAATTTTGAGCTATTAAACGTTGGTTTTATCATGTTATTATAATCAAATATATATTATTCTTTTATCTTGCAATCTACTCATTGAATACTTATTGTGGATGTATTATCATTTATGTTTATTTCTGAACTTTTATTGCTTTCGCCATGATTGTACCTTATGATAGTGTAGAAGAAAGTAGCTATTTTGCCATTATTATTCTTAATTACAATTGTGTTTTATGAATTTTGATAATATTCGAGATGGTTGTTTGTTTTATTCTGTGTTGGCCATCGCACTAGTAAAATTTTATTCACACTAAAGGAATTTCTATGATATGTTTAAAGTATAGTTACTAGTATTGTGTTCTTGTACTCTCGTTTTAGAATGTTTTTGAGTAGTTGAGTTTCAATTGTCCATAAATTAGGTATTCAGTTTTTTTTTTCTTTCGGTTTTGTCGATTTATGAATTTTTCTCTCTCCCTCCATGATGTACCACTCGGTATAAGTGTTGATTGATTAAGTGAAGTTAGTTTTGATTTCGTGTTTTTGGTTCATTATAATTTTTTTTTATGAAAATTCTTGGTCATATTATTTAGTATTGAGGTAGATAAGTCTTGTGTACATTCTGTAGTTATGAAATTGTTTTGAATACTTAGTGGGTTAGAGCATGAATTTTTTTTTAAAAGTTGAATTTCATTATGTGAAGAGTGTTGATTACAATTGAGTTAAGATTGTTCGTGATATATTTGAATACTGATGCGAATTATTTCCGGAAGTTATGTTTATCGAATTGTTAAAGAGGTACAGGAAACTGTTGTCATTATAGTTGTATTAGAATCTATCGGGTTATGTGAATTATTACGGAAGTTATGTTTAACGAAGTGTTGAAGAAGAGATACAGAGAATTGTTTTATGAGTTTGTGAATTAATATGATTATTCAGGTATTAGTTAAGTGATTTAGTAGAAATGATTGAGAATTAGAGTTTCAGTTGTCGAGTTAGTTCTGTTTTTGAGAGATAGTTATCTGTTTGTAGCGTTAGTTAATTTGTTAGCGGATCGTATTGGTTATAAGGTTTTATGGCTATGTTGTTTGAGAGTCAGTATTCGAGTTGCCGATAGTCGATTTTGGTGAATTAGTTATAGTAATGGGAATTAATATTTTTATTGTTGAACAAATTTTTTTTTTGTGTCTGGTGTTGATGACATGCGAATCGCTCTGTTCAGTGTACATTTATAGCACTCAAGGATTAGAGTGAAGTGTTTCGTTTTTTTTCTCGCCTTCTAATCTTTTATATATAGACTTAAAATCCATTTTTATTAATAGCCACAATTTTAATAATCTCGTCTACTTTTAGTATTAAATTTTTTTTGTTTCTTAACCTTGGGTTGCATCCTGATCACATGCATATTCATCGTTTTGTAATAAGGAAAATGCACGCCTAAGTTATACTATTCGTACGCAATTCTCATGGTGAATTTGTCATTCCTTTATGCTATTGATTTTGTTCTACGTTGTATTTCAAATGCATGCTTAATTTAATTAGTACTCAAGGCTCAGGGTGAATTTATGATTCCTTATGCTCATTGACTTTGATGTACGTTGCAATTTCTTATGTAATCATGCCATATTGTTATCATGTCGAATTTCGATGTTAGGTGATGCAATGTTGTGATGATTTTCTGTTTTTTTGCATTATACTCATAAATAATAATAATAACTTATCTAAACTTGTTCTCACAAATTGTTACAATCTCACACTGGAAAATAATTTTTTTTAAATCCCTTAAAATGGTGGAAATTTTTTGTGTACATTATTAGCTAATAAATTTTCTTCATCATGTCGTTCTGCGATGATCAGTGAGAAGGAGGAGTTGGCATAATTATACAAAATATCTGTTTAACTTTCATGCCAGACATCGGAAATGTTGTTTTTACCCATTCTACTATGCATACATGTCGCGCCAAAATCTGTGTCACAGTCAAAATTTTTTTTAAGTATTTACTTCTTGTATCTTTATATATATATCACTTGTTTTATTTATATTACACATTAATCATTGCTGTGTTATGTACACAATTATACTGTTACAATGTTTTCGTGAGTGCAATTCTTTTGTGTAAATTATGCGGTAGCCCAGATCTCATCTCAAAATTCGAATTTTATGAATTTTTTTTTCTTTACAAGACGTTCTATTGTACTACATTTGTTTGGCAGAAACGGAGGCAGGGGATGGTCGGTGTGGTATTCAAACGAAAGTCCCTGCCGGTCAAGAAGTTAGTGGGGAGGGAGAAAGTGAAATGGAAAATAATGAGTTCACGTGTTGTGTGTGTAGAACATTTCAGCACTTATTATAATCTCTTTTGGGAGTATTTTTTTTCATTAAGGTCGAGCTGGGATGCAACTCACGGACCACAGGAAAGGAAAATTTTCCCCTTCGCCATGGCGTCAGGATGACAGGCCAGCCACATTCATCAGGTTCGGGAGCTGTCACGATTTACGACCTCCAACACGAGGGAGCAGAGGAGAAAAACGTTTAAAGGTTCCTACAATGCCACGAAGTCAATAAGAGAATTCAACAATATGCTACCCATTACGGCGGCTACATTCTTCCAGCGTGGTGTCTTTCACCCCTCTTCAATTCGTCAAACGACAGGACATAATTATCGTTATTTCTTCACCTTCACAACAGAAAGGGGGACTTCCGCCTTTTCCTACTGCACTTGGCACTAAAAGGCTCAATCGTCGGGATCAAGGATTCCCCCTCCAGTTTTTTTTTTCTTCCTCTCCTGCAGTTGTTTTTCCAAGATTTCATCGTTTCAAGAAGATCCATTTCCGGCTCGCTGTTGGACTATTACTATTGTCATTTAATCACTCCCATTTCAGTTTTGTATGTCTACTGCAAAATATGTGTTAATTTTTTTTCTCTCTTTCCAGGTGTTTGTGAGTCTGAAAGGGGGGAGGAGTGATGGGTGGCTTGGAGGCTGGAAGGCTTAGATGCTGATCGGGTTTGAAGATGGTCCCTAAGACACATGCAATTTGTGTATTCCCCTTGTAACTTGTTGACAGGATGTTGTCGCATTCCTTAGTTGGGGGGGGGTCACAACGGCCGGTCAGCAAAGTTGAATGGACTCATAATTTGGAAGAGTCGTCGCGAAATTTGTAACTCTGCGCTTGGTTCCTGACCAATGGCTAGGCGGGACCAAAGGGCGTGCGGATGAAAAAGGGGGTAATTTGCCCTAACTTAAAAGGAGGAACCGGGACATTTCTCGGCAGATTTTACAGAGATTTAGAGAGAGATTTTACAGATTAGCAGAAGACCGATTACCATGATTTCAGATTAAGAGAGTTAAATTTAGGCCGTCCAAGTACCACCCAGCTCCATGCCTCCGTTTCAGATAAGTTGAATGTTGTAGTATTCTTATTCTTAAAATTTAATAGTGTATTTATTTTAACCTAGTAATGTTTTAAAAGTAATAAACGAATTGATCTCATTAAATCTGAATTATTCATTTAATCTCATTGTTTTTTAATTGAGTTTTAAAGTACTAACCATTATTATGATGCAGACATAAGTTAAATTAATCGAACCTGCGTAAGTCATAATATGTTAAATTAATGAAGTAATTGTAGCGCTGCATCACTACCGATTTCCCTGAAAGGTAATCTACAATCTCGGTAGGCCACTAGTATCCTTCCTCTGTCGAACTAGGATACTTGATCAAAAGCTGATCGATGTTTTCTACTAGACATAACTGATCATTTTTTTAAAAAACCACAAGAAAAACAGAATTGCCGAACTTGAAATCGTCGAAATCTCCAAGCCTTAAATAGTGCTTTGAGGTGACGCCACGGGCGTGCGTGATGTGTGTCTGCGCTGAAATTCTAACCATTTGCATATCTCACCTTCGCTAATGCATGTTGTAAATTTCATGTTATTTGCGTGCTTCCTTCAGGGCGTTGGATTTACGGTGGCCAGCAGTGTATAAGCAAAATATTATTATTATAGAAGCATTTTCCATAAAAGGAGGATTCTGTCATTCTTTCTTCCTTTTTTCCTAAAAAATTGCATTTAAATAGTTTTTTACTGTACTAACACTGTTAAGACAATTTTAAATATTTATTCTAATACGGATGACATTAAATATCCCCAAAAATAAACTCATGGATACTTATTTTCAAAATCAGGGTTCAAAATTCAGTCGAATACCTTAAAGGAAAAATATTGGGTAAAATTTTTATTGAAATTAATCTCACTTTAAAGATTAAAGTACTGGTTTGAGTAACGTTCTGGCTGCTGTTTCAAATTATTTTTATTTTTATCATAATGGACTGTGGTGTTAAAATACAATCTATAATTTTAAAAAACCGACACACCAAGAACAACTTGTCCGATAGGGACAAAAATTGGTGGGTAGAAAGAATATGTACAAAATAGAAAGTGATTAAAATTTCAGAAGGATTGAATTATATATTTCAGAGTTACATAGTTACACACACATATACAGCCTGTCTAGCCTGGATGCAAGTTGCCGCACGACATGGCGCAAAGTGATAAAACACCCTGATGATTTCAAGCGGTATTTCTTGCCAAATTTGCTCCAATTGTCGGGTAAGGTCATGAACATTCCATGGTAGAGGCATTCGCCTTTCCATCATATACCACACATACGCCACTGGAGAGAAATCTGGTGGGCCAAGGAAGTGTTTGAAAAGCTGTAAGTCAATTCAAAGCAACGCGTGCCATGTGTGGTCTAGCATTATCTTGTTGAAAAATAAGGCCAGGGTACTGCAAAAGGAACGGTAACAAAACAGTTCTCAGGATGTCGTCGACGTACCTTTGTGCTGTAAGTGTGACTCTAATGACGACCAAACGGGTTCGGTTGTCAAACGAAATGACACCCCAGACCATAAATCCTGATTGAGGGTCTGTGTGGCATGCAATAGTGAAAGAAGGATCGGCACGCTATCCTGGACGTGTCCAGACACGTCTTCGATGTTTGTCAGGACACAGTTAGGAAACGGGATTCGTCGCTAAACATTATACGTCCCCAGTTAGCGTAATTCTTACCTGATTGAGCCATGCACCACTGTAATCTAGCTCGACAGTGTGCAAATGTGAGTAGCAGGAGGCGTAGTGGTCGGTACGAGCGTAAATTTTTCCGACTGTGAATGGCCATGGTGGACTCTTGTGTGCTGGACGTGCGTCTGATGGTCGATAACGATGAACAAGGCACTGTGAAGGATGATCTGAATATCAAACTGTCCTGCCAATCTGCTGTGGCCCTAGGTCGACCGCTACCATCATGACGCAGAAATCTGCCACTGTCCAACCATTCTTGCCAGCATCTTCTAATGGCCGCATCGCTTCGACCCATATGATGAGCGAATCTCTGATTTGCCCAACCTGCCTCTTTCAATCCAATGATACGACCTGTTTCAAACTCTGACAGTTGTTCGTAATGCCCACTGATCCATGGATTAGTCGCGATGTTCCAGGTCGCAGTTGGCGATGACGCTTGGTCAGTAAAGGCACACGAGTGGGACGTTTGCTGCTTAGCCCCATATCCAACAGTGTCCGCTAAACAGTGTGCTCTGATATTATTCTACTTGGCCGTGTATTGTATTGGGCTGCCAGTTGAGCCACTGTCTGCCTGCGGTTTTGCTTCACCATGCGAGACAGTCTCCGACGACCTTTTTCTTTGATAGCGTGTGGACGTCCAACACCATGTCGTGTACTGCTGGTTTCACCGCCATTCATACACTTTGCATAAATACTAACAACTGTAGATAGCTAACAACCCACGAGTCGTGCAGTTTCGGAAATACTTGTTCCGGGCCTTCGAGCCATTATAATCTACCTTCTATCAAAGTCGCTTAGATGTGCAGCCTTTCACATCACACGCAGAAGTAAGTGAAGGAATGATATTTCAGACTCTCCAGCAGCAGTTAACCCCTTCCACCTGATCACGTGCCTTCCACGTCATCCAAGCAAGTTCATTGCAAAATGTAGGGGTGGTCTTAATGTTTTGGCTCTTGAGTGTATTTGTTTTCGTCAGATACGTGTTTCAATAATTTACTGAACACAGAGAAGAATGAAAAACCCCATAAAATAAAATAAAATACTAAAATATTTTTATCAGATAGGTATTATTTTCTTTTTGAATCAGAACTTCTGACAATCTCCATTCTTGAATCAATAACAGGTGATTAAAGAAACATAGCCCTTTTTCTTTGGCAATTGATTTGGGCCTGTTTTCTGGTATTCAGCCATTTTCCCATTTTAAGTTCGACACTGATCGAATTCATTTCCAGACTCAGCTAATGACCAGGGTGTGTTAAAGGTCTGATATACCAGATTTTACTAGACAGGTTGCTCTAGAGACAATTGATGGCATCCCTCACACGGCATTAAAAATTTATACTGATGGCAGCATGGGTGATGGTGGTATTTCTGGAAGCGCCGTGTACACCTGACAGTACATTTGACATCAAGATTAGGAGTATTAACTACTGCTCTGTTTTTAGGTCTGATTGCAATTTATAAGGAATTGCATTTTATTGACACTGCTTCTGACCTTGTATTCAGGGACATTTGGATTTTAACTGACAGCCGTGCTTCTATATAGTATCTTTCTCGTTGGACAAGTGTTAGGGATATGACAAGCATAAATATTCTGGATGTTGTGGTTCGACTTTCTTCTAGGTACTGTATATAATTTCAATGGGTCCCCTCCCATATTGGCTTGAATGGTAACGAGATAAGCGATAGTTTGGCTAAGTCTGCCACTGGCGAAACTTTGCTGGGTGACACTTGTCTAACTTTTGCTGAACTCTCCTAGGATAGAACTGAATGCATTTTGGAGAATGCCTCCTGCTCACCCTTGGTATTTTGGGGAAAACCCTCGTTGGTGTCACCAATTTAATATTCCTAGGGATCAGCAGATGGCTCTGTTGCGCCTTTTTTAGTGGCCACATCAAGCTTCTGACTTTTCAACAGGGCCGGAATGTCTTCCCAGAGTGTCATATGTGCGAGGCTGATCAGGCCTCTCCCAGTCATATTCTGAATTGTTTGAGTTTTTCATATGACGAGGTTTTAGGAAATCCTATCTTATTTCTGGATTTTTTGTAGATTTTGGTTTTATGGTGATGGTGTATCTCAGCTACACCATCTGGGATAAGAAACAACAACAACATCTTTTTGAATGTTTTTTCAGTGAATGTAAACATACAACTAGGCTTTCCCCCCAAGTGTTTTTGACACGTACATATGTTTATTCAAACATTAAAACGTTCAAAAAAAAAATCGTTTCAATAGCTATCTGTAGAATTTTTTTTATTATTATTTATAGAAGTGGATTTAAATTAATACATTTTTAAAACCAAAGGCGTAATTCAATAATTTATAACTAAATTAATTATTTGTTAATAAAAAGTATATCGTCTATTATTTTGGTTGAAAATACGTTTTTGGGACATTTTGAAGCTAAATGTAGGTAAAGATTAATTGATTAATGAAAATCTGAGGAATCAGTTTTATTATTTTAGATTCTTATAAACTATCTATTATTATAAAATGATGAAAGTGTGTTTTTGTTTTACTCTCGGCATCAGAATCGTTTTCTTTTTATTGCTTAAAATTTATTTTTTTAACTAAAGCAATATTGTTTTTTATAAGTTATTGATTGGAATTTGAAGATAAATCTTATATCTGGGGGGGGGGATGTTCTTTACTCAAAAAAGTCACGCCACTCTAACGCCGGGCTATAGAGAGAGAAAAGAAACCTGTCTAACATCGGTAAAAAGTGGAAGAAATTTTGAAAAAGGGAATTGTAATGACGTTAATGTAGAAATCACACACGCAACCAGGAAGTTCTGAATCTAGTAAGGGAAGGGGAATTTTCATCGCAATAATGGAATGCATTCAAATATGTCCTTGCAACACCGGGTTCAATGGAGGGGAAAGAAACCTGTCTCATAATGAAAAGAAGTGAACAAATTTCGAAAAGGGAATTTTAACGACATAGTTATAGAAATCACTCACATCGCACGCTTACACACCCTCACAGAAGTGCTGTCGTCATGAAGGAAAAAGGAAATTATATGGGGATTTATACACTCGGTAAAAGCCCGTGCAACGTCGAGCTAAGAGAAGGAGAAAGAAATAAAGAAGTCAAATTTCGAAAAAGAATAATAGAAGTGCTGATTTTGTGAAGGGAAGGGGAAATTTATAAAAGTAGAGAACGCCGGGCCACACACAAGTAGCTAGAGAGTATATATATATATGCATAATATATATTCCCCTACTTATTTCTATTTATGTAGAAAAGTCGTATGTACACTATATATTCTTCTTTTCAAATGTAATAAGTTTACAGGTGGAAATCCGGCTCACATTGAAACGCCTACGATTCAGTATTCATTTTGAATAACTCAATTATTGTTTTTTAGGGGTTTCGATCATTTACAGCTGCCATTCCATTTGTATCAATTTTATAAGAGAGAGATGTGTCGATTATTCAATTGGAAATAGGGTTGTTGGCAAATCAGTTGCTTATAACCCTTGTGGAGTTTCGAAGCGCGAAATTAATAAACAGTCAAAAAACCCATCTGATACAGAACGAAGTTTGTTGCAATCTCAAATTTACGCTTGTCTTGAGAATCAGCATCATGGGATCCCATAATCAGCATATTTTTCTGAAGATAACGAGAAAGTTTTAAAAAAATCCACACATAATAAAATGTAGAAAAAGGGTAAACTTTTTCGCGTTTACCTAGGGGAATAGAATGTTCCCTTCTTTCGAAGCATCCCAAAATTTGATTCGATTGAGCGCCTCTTGAGCGTTTTCGCTCTCCCGCGTGTTTTTGTTTCACTCAGAAAGGAAGGGGTACGCGTTGAGAAAACAGCTCCCGTCCTAACCCTTTCATAAACACGGAATTCCACCTCCTCCCCCCATCGCCTTTTCAAAGTGGGACGACGTTCTTTTGTAGCATTTTAAAGCGAACAATTTTTATTTCCCTTTTAATTTTAGTTCTGATCAACAGCGTTCCTTTCTGAAAAAAATTATTAAAAAAAATTTTCCATTTTCGACCATTGAAATTTCGTTTCATTTTTTGATCGATTCCTTCTGGTTAGAGATGAAATTCATTTCTCATGCAAAAGCTATTCTTTTTCTTGTTGAAAAGAATTTAGAGTGCCCTCTTCCTGTAGTTTTTTCAACTCTTTTGGAATCCTTCCACTCTTAAATGTAAATTATTTTCAGCACTGTTTTGCGATTATGTTTCTAAAATAGCAGTTGTGAATTTTTTTTATCAATTTCTCTCTTGGTTGGAAAAAATAGGGTTTAATACAGATTCCCTTTCCCAAGATACCTTGAACTGCATACAGGGTTGTGTCTTTCTCCTGTGGATCCCTTAAGGTTGGGGGGAAAAATTCCTTTCCTAATATTCTGTTCTGACGCTCGATAAAGGGCGATTTTTATCAACGTCGCGCCACACGAGGGCAGTGGGGGACGCCATTTGAAACTTCGGTCGAGGGCGATACCTGAATTGGCTCTCCTATCTATCACATCTCGCTAAGACTTGAAGTTTTGACAGAAGCCCTTCTGTAGCACTAGGGTTCCAACTCATGACACGCCAACAACGTGGCCAGGAACTCTGGTCTATTGCGGCAACGATGAACGAATGAACCTTTTCTGAATTGAAGTAAATTTTACCGCGACATCGTTTTTGACCCAATGGTCACACCCTGTGAACGGAAATAGGGAACAAGTGCCCTGTGGCTGATCGTCTGCAAACTTCGTGTAATGAACATATTCTTAGGATTCCGGTTACGGAAGCCCTTAACACTTTACTTACTTTTTATTCACGATGGGCTTTAACCTAAAAACGACTGAAGATTAACAATCAATGTTTGTTAAAGTCTCGAAGAAACAATCATCTATCACTGGCGTGTCCTGAGAGTTTGCCCCACATCGAAATTTCTTGCACACCATTTTTTGCAGTCCCTTAATATTTTAACAATTTTTTTCCTCACATAGGTTGGAGCCCCCTGTCATGGATACGGAGGTAGGCTTCTGTCACCAGCCCATTGTCTTTATAATGGACCGCATATTCCGGCGTATAATACACACCTATAATTTCAAACTGCATTTCTTATAAGTTTTAGATCTTTTCGCCTCATAGCGCGTACCTTTATTTACCGAGAAATCTAAAATGCGCAAGCGCAATGCTTTCATGTCTAGAAATGGTGAGTGAGCCTATAATGAAAGGATAGAAGAGAATTAAACCTGATATAAAATTAAAAAATGTAGTTCATTTGACAATCTAGAAGGAATGGAAGATTAAGCTGTTTATTTGTGGATCAGTGATGAAACAGGATGAGACGATGAGCCTGACGACGTTCTCCAATGATGAAAGGTCTCTTTTCTAAAAATGAATCCAATTTTTCTTATGATCCTCTTTTTTTTTTATTATTATTCCATTATCACATAAAGTTAGAAACATTTGTAACACACTGGGGCCAAAATGTAAGGGACGAATCAGACGGAAGCATTTCAAAATACACTGCTCCCTATAGCGAGGGAGTGATTATTAACGTCGTCCTATATTCAGCTATACACGAGGATTTTTGGCGACGCATTTCGTCATTTTGAGCCTCAGCCTAGTGACGAAAACGACGCCTGAGCTGGCATACTCTCTCCTGATTTCCCCACCAACGGGAGGACTTTGAGCATCGGCAGATTTTATATGCATCGGGCCTCTTCACACAGCAGGTCTTCAGTGTCCCCAAGACGCAACTCTCCGGCCATGAATTCGTGACCATAGCCACTAGTGAAATTAAAATATTTTACTACCATTTTCTATTTGAAAGATGTGTTTTGATATTTTGAGTCTCATTTTCTAACATCAAACGAAAGGAGTGAAAATGAGTTTTAATATGCTTAAGGCTACACAATTTACAAAATGCCTCTTCGTTATGTTTATGGAAAGATAAATTCGTTGTGGTAAAGGAATTTTTACTACGCTCAAGTGATCAAAATTGTCTCTCGTTCTCTTAGAAATATAACTTCGACATCATGAAAGCGAAGCCATTTCGATCGACTCCAGAATTCAAATTCTGTCACTAAAAATATTTGCATTCTCTCTTTTATGTAATCCACTTGAAATATTTTCAAGTCGGAGGGAGAGTCATAACAAGTCATCACCGAGAGCCATGTTGCGTCTCCGTGTATTTTGCCTCCCTGCGGCAGCCAAAGGAAGCATTGACGCACAAGCGAAAGTTACTCCCCGAGACGAGTGTTGAGTTAGGAGCTGACAAAGTCATTTTTGACGAGAAACACGAGTTGAGCAATTATTTACAAACGAACGCATGATTTATTTATCGAGAGCTCCAGCAGTTGCCCGAAAGGAGCAAATACTGCGGAGTAACTCATGTAAAAACATGTCATTTATTTAATCTAAACGAGAAATCTTTGTTTTACGTTGTCGTTGCATGTTCAATCGTGACTGATTACTTCATAGATTGTTACTAATATCGTACTCTGAAGGGGAAAAAAACTATGGGTGATAAAACTTTTGGTTTTGACTCAATCTTCAAACAACGAGGACGACACTTGAGCTAGCATCCCATTCTTCAAACTTTCATACCATGTTGACGTTAGGGTGAGTTTCAAATTTAGCGAGCATCAGCAACCCCGCGTAGCACATCTCCATTGTAAGAAGGGACCACGTACTCGCATTTTATGCAACGTGACCGAATGAGTTAAGGGGATTGTAATTTTCCCTGAGTGTACACGTATTTGTATGTTATTTAGCAAAGCCATGAATTTATGAATGAATTGCACTCAATGTGTGAGGCCAACCGCTGACCGATTGCTCATTTTACTGCGGCTGAAGGAGAGACACATTGATTGCTTATATTTCAGAGGCTTTCAATTTAATAATCGTACTTTAATTTTATTTAACTATGCCATCAGAATAAAATACAGCTAGGCCAAAAAATGAAAGTAAAGTGATTCCTTGGTTGGCCCGGTATCCACAGACCGGAACCTGTTCACGGCCCGGGGGACCCCTGCACTAAGTGAGCCCTGAATTGATTCCAACAAAGAGCATTACGTAGATATTATTCGACGTCGCAGTTGAATCAGAATATTTTGCTTTCACTTTTCTTGCATTGTGTTGAAGGAAAATACGAGCCCCTTGCATTGCTCCCCCTCGATGAGATACTATGACCTTGCTGACATTTCCTCTTCATGCGACATCAGGGGCCCTCCTTGACAAAACTTCGTCACTTACATTGTCTTCGATAATATGCTCTATTGGGTGGGCAGTGCATAATACTACTACTTTTCAAAAGTACTTCTAATATAAATTTCGAAATTTAAATTCAGTTACAAACTAATTTCACCCATCTCCTTCATTCGTCCTGGATTAAAGCTCATAAAAATAATGCAAATATTAACACAGCTGAAAACTTTGCAAAACACGCACATTCTCGAGGGCGAGTGCCCCTGCCTCTCATTCCTATGGTAATCTTTTTTACAAGAAAAACTTCTTACGAACTGGTTTGCCCTATTACACTAGTTTGTGCGTAAAAAGGTGCATACCTGAGCCTAATTCAAATATTAATGAATGTTCAAATTTCTTTGAACAACTTTCATCTAACCATCACCCCTTTGTCTCATTCATAGATAGATTCAAACTAATCCTATTTTTCCATCACTCCTTGTCTCATTGATAGATTACATTCAAACTAATTCTCTTTTTCCATCCCCCCTTGATCTCATTCATAGATATATTCAAACTAATCCTATTTTTCCATAACTCCTTGTCTCATTGATAGATAGATTCAAACTAATTCTCTTTTTCCATCCCCCTTTTGTCTCACTGATAGATAGATTCAAACAAATTCTCTTTTTCCATCGCCCCTTGTCTCATTCATAGATAGATTCAAACTAATCCTATTTTCCATCACTCCTTGTCTCATTGATAGATAGATTCAAACTAATTCTCTTTTTCCATCCCCCTTTGTCTCATTGATAGATAGATTCAAACTAATTCTCTTTTTCCATCCCCCCTTTGTCTCATTCATAGATAGATTCAAACTAATCCTATTTTTCCATCACTCCTTGTCTCATTGATAGATAGATTCAAACTAATTCTCTTTTTCCATCCCCCTTTTGTCTCATTGATAGATAGATTCAAACAAATTCTCTTTTTCCATCGCCCCTTTGTCTCATTCATAGATAGATTCAAACTAATCCTATATTTCCATCACTCCTTGTCTCATTGATAGATAGATTCAAACTAATTCTCTTTTTCCATCACTCCTTGTCTCATTGATAGATAGATTCAAACTAATTCTCTTTTCCATCCCCCTTTGTCTCATTGATAGATAGATTCAAACTAATTCTCTTTTTCCATCCCCCTTTGTCTCATTCATAGATAGATTCAAACTAATTCTCTTTTTCCATCACTCCTTGTCTCATTGATAGATAGATTCAAACTAATTCTCTTTTTCCATCCCCCCTTTGTCTCATTGATAGATAGATTCAAACTAATTCTCTTTTTCCATCCCCCCTTTGTCTCATTCATAGATAGATTCAAACTAATCCTATTTTTCCCTCACTCCTTGTCTCATTGATAGATAGATTCAAACTAATTCTCTTTTTCCACCCCACCCCCCTTGTCTCATTGATAGATAGATTCAAACTAATTCTCTTTTTCCATCCCCCCTTTGTCTCATTCATAGATAGATTCAAACTAATCCTATTTTTCCATCACTCCTTGTCTCATTGATAGATAGATTCAAACTAATTCTCTCTTTTTTCCTTGCCCTAGTAATAAGCACCGTTGGAGGTGCTATGATTTATGAAATATAATCATTTATATAGTTAGGCCTGCGGAATTTGCTGAAGAGCTTTGGTGTAAGAATCTGTAAATAACTCCATCATATTATGTTCATAATAAATTAGTTAAGTGCATTATAATGGCTCAAAGAATTTATAGTCAGCCTCAATAAATTCCTTACTTCTGGGAATCCGATACCCGTGGGAATTAATTTATAAGTTACTGTATATTATTCGTTTTACACACTTTTGCCTGTTTATTATTACATTTTGCAGCTTAACTTCTATATATTTACTTTTCTTTCTAATACATAAATGCGTATGCACTTTTGTTTTGTATATGTTTCGTTTTCTATTTGTTTATGTAACTATGTGCGACATTTGTTTAATACTTATCTGTCCTTCGGGTTGTTTCTCCCTTTTTAAAGGAAATCACGGTCTTACCTGGGTTATAAAAGGTCCCAGTAGCCTAGTGATTATGGTCATGAACCGGTGTGGCACGGGTTCGAATCCTGGTGCCCACCGAGTAGAGGGGGCTGACGCAAGTTAAATTTATCTAGCGGAAAGTCCATCTGAGCTAACCCTGTTGGCATAGCTCAGGTGTTGTCCTCGTCACTTGACAATGGTCCACAGTTACGAGGTCCGTCGCCAATAGCCCTCGTAAAGCTTTATAATGCAACGCTAATTTTACGCTCACTCTCATTGGGCGATATATAATTAAATACAATGAGATGCATTTCCGGATAAAGGAGAGAAATTTTACGTCTCTTTGATACAATCAGGGAACTTTTTTCCGTAAGAATCGAACAACCACAAAAAGTTGTTTGCTCGGCTGGAAGTGATCGAGGTCCTATTGTCACTAACAGTGTGTGGCCCGTGCCAAGGCATTCTGTCACCTCCCATTCGTCATACCACCCTACGACTTTTCGCGCCGTCATTCTCCCGTATACCAGAACGGGAGATCGGTATTGCGGCGCTCGAGCAGCAAGTCGAGGACTGAATGGGAATGATCTGTTGTTCTTTCTTTTGTATTTCGGAACGAAAAAAGACGAAACATGTTAACACGAGAAATTCCCATCCTCTGTAACGCAGTCGTTAGGTTTCAAAAAGAATGGTTCGGGTGCGAAGCGTGAAATGGTGAGGTAGCACCCTCTCCCCCCCCCCACACCAAATTGATCTAAACTTACACACTTTTCTTCAGGCTTGAAAGAAGTATTTTTTGAAATAAAATTTTTGGAAATTTAAAATATAAACGTATATGTTGTGTAGTACAATAAGATAAATTTCTTTTTTTTTAAGCTATGTGATCAAATGCTTTAAAAAAACATCGCTACGGCGACATTATTTTATTTTTTATCGTCTTATACCCCTGTTGCAATATATTAATAGTAAATAAGTACTAGAATTGTACGTATACACACACTCACATATGCAGGTAGGAGTGAATCCTCAAGGTTAAATTAGTGTAGCTCAGTCGACTCCCTCAAAACTCTGAGACGCTTCTGAGAAACTCCATAAAAAAGCCCCTTAAAATAATTTTTCTTAAAGTAGATCAACATGTAAGTGGTCCCTTCAGTAAAGAAAAGCACTGTACTTTTCGTTAAACTTTTTAACGCATTATTAGTTGCATCAATTCATGATCCGCGTTATATTACATTTAGAATTATATTGAGTGATTGGATCCTGACGTCTGAAGAGCCCATTTTCTCTCGCAAAAACGCTTCCTTATGACCCGTGTGGGCTTTGATCTGAAACTTGAAGAGGAATTTTCTTCTTTGAAAAACATCTGAATAGAGTTGAGTGTGTGTAAAACACTGAGATTCCAGATCTCATCAGACAGTTGGCTTTAGGAACAATAAACCCACAGACATCTCTAAAGAGGTGATGAGGGAATTCTTAATGTAGTGAGGTACACATCATTGAGATAAAAAAATTCAAATTTTTGTTAACTTTTTATATCGGAGCTTATTGCTATCAGAAGCGGTTTGCAGCTCGCATGTGAAATCCAAGACGTTTGGATTTTGACTGACAGCCGTGCATCTCTCCAATTGGACATCTGTAAGGGCCTTGATATTCTTAATCTTCTGGATCTAATCATCGTGTACGTTTTCAGGGGTTCTCATCCCACGTGTTAATGAGAAAGCCGATTTCTTAACCAGGACTGCTGCTAAGGAAGGGGTGAGCCCTCTTACGTCCAGGGAATTACCATCCCTTAAGAAGATTGAACTCAACCAACTCTTTGTCATCCTCGGTTCTTTCAACGTCTAAATTCAATCCGTTTCATTCCATGTAGTTTTGCAGAGCATTTCACTATTGAGTATAAATTTATTTTGCGGAATCCAGAATCAAAAGCAGAATCTTCACATTGCAAGTAGAATATATAAAGAAAAACAGTTGTAACATGCTCTTCTTTATATTCCTATTGTAGTAAAAGTTGCAGGAAATTACTAAAAAGATTTTGTCCTTCACCGAATTTGTTTTTTAAGTTTACCCCCCGAGGTGCCTTAAAGTACTCGTAATTTAACTGTCGTACAATTTCTCACAAAGTCGCCATGTTGAAGAAATACGGCCTGCAAACCCTTGTTTCAGCCCTCACACTGTTCCTGCAAATGTTTTTCATTCATTTATTTTAATAGTACCCGTTCTTCTCTCGGTTAATTTTTTTAAAAATAAAAAAAAATATTTTTTTTTTTATTTGACATAATAGGGCTGAACTGTAAAGAGAGTAAACACCGGTACAAAACGAAGTATACAAAAATGTAAAATTCTTTTTTAACGAGTGCACTTATTATTTATCTATAACGCCCTTTAATATCTATAACGCAATGCCTCTTTGGGGTCAATTTTTGCAAACTTCCTTTTGTAGTGGATATCTACTCCATAAGAAGAACGTGAATACAAAATTTCAAGTATGTTGTTCTAATAGTTCAAAAATGGAAATATTTATCTATCTCGCTCCGTAAGACCTCATAATGCCCGTGGGGGGAATTCAAGTAAAAATGGAAACATTCTTCATAAATGGGGAATACACAGCTACCACACATCCTAAAACTTCCTTCATAGTACTGGGACTGGTTTCTGAGTTTTAGTACAATGTAAACTTTGATCACATTTTGTACATTTTCTTTTATAATATATATCATTACTCAGGTCAAAATTATTACTTAAAAATACTATGAAAATACCTATTTATAACATTAAGAACACACTTGTCATTTAAATATTTATTTGGATCACTAAAAGTTTAATTCCAAGTAGGTTAATAATGCAAGAGATGAGCTCTAAAATTTTATATTTATGGTTTCTTAAAAAATATATACTCACTAAAATTTTACCTTGTAGACAAAAATAAAATATAGTGAAAAAAGGCATGAATTTTTTTTTAACCTTCCCAGATTTCATTTATGAGAAATCACACTCTTGACAATTTCTTCTCGAGGACTCTACCAGCTGATGTGTTTCATTAAACTGACACAAAAATTTCCTTTTCTTATCCTCTCCAAGCAAATACTTTAAGGAAGCCTTCTAGTACAGTATTTCAATATAAGAAAAGCAATACTTCAATCTCTTTTGCAAATCATGCAGATTGTTTCTTCTGAGAGTAAATTTATTTTTGAAATTTTTTTTTCTTAAAATTTTTTTGGAAATAAAGCTTATGCATTTATTAATATGTCGAATTAAAATACTATAAATGTTATACAAGTTCTTAATAATCTTAAAACTGAGCAAAATTCAAATTTATAAAAGCATATATATATAGATATGTACTACCCTACCCAGCCACGCGTTGCTGTGGCTTTGTTTCAATACGTTGATTTAATATTATTCTAAGCTATAGAATGCTGTCAAATTAATCTTCGTTTACAATTTCGGAGAGTTGAAATTAACTATAAAACAACATAATAATTTTAATTTTGCATTTCATTCATTTATTTGAGTATAGTATAATGCATGAATTACTGACGAAGTTATGAAGTAACTACATATGAACATTTAAGTTTATAAATGCGGTGAATAGCGTTGAATTGTTGCAATTTTTAATATTTTATTTATTATTTTAAAGTATAACAATAAATAATTTTAATATAACTAATCACTATTTGGTGTACAATATTTTTTTTGTAACCCCCGTCTCTTGCAAACTCAAATAGATTCAACAGTTTCCCCGCACATGAGAATGCAGCATATAGTTGCCCGTTCGAAGAACATGGATTTTCTAAGTCCAAGCTTCAAATAAACATTGTTTGGCTTTGAGGTTTATTTATGGACTTCGCGAAAACCAAACGAATCGGGAATTGAAGCCTTTTAAATGATACTGGAGAATTTGACGGTATGAGTGGAATATTTGGCAACAGAGCCATTTCTCCTTTGCTAAAATAATTGCTTCAAGAAATTTTCAGGTAATTCTTTTGGCGATTAAACGTGTACCGTTGGGTGATCAAGGTTATTTAAGTTACGCAGAGAATAACCACTGAACCAATCTTCAACCGAAGATTGTGTGGTGGCATTCCTAATATATCTACAGAATTCAAAAACTCAGATGGAAAATTTACGGTTTTCTTTTCATCAACAATAGTGTCGATTGATTTAAAAGGCAATGGATCACCTGAGAAAAACTACCAAATCTGGAAGTTTATTTCGCCATAATACACTTTTTCTGATTAAGTAATAGGATTACAGAGTCAATAATTATCTAGATAACTATACAGTATATTCGGGAAGACACTCTCAATCAGTTTCTTTTTATATGAACAACAGTACAGAAATTGCCTGGCTATTTCATGAATTACGGAATGGGATGCAGTTCTACTTCACCTTTTATAATATCCAGCAGTTGATTAGAAAATATTTGCTCCGATTGGTCATCTTGCAAATGTACTCGCGTGTTTATAGTCAATCGAAGTGATTCCACGTTTCTCCCTAAAAACGATTTCTTTTAAACATGCTTTAATCTCGTAAGTAAAAGTAGTGCGAGGAATGACTAGCAATGTCTGTCGGAAATCACCAGACAGTAGAAAGACAGCACCATCCAATATTTTCCCCTTGTTGCATAAATCTAGCAAATATCTATATAATGATTTGAGTGAATGTTGATGGTTCATGGTACACTTATCTCTGATTATGATTGAACTCCTTTGCAAAGCTGTAGAGAATCCTATTTTTTTCAATGGTACACATTGGTTTTCTATGAATATCTAATGGCAGCTTGAATGCGGAATGTGTAGTTTGTCTAACGTCCAACAAAGTGACAACAATGCCTGAAGATGCAATTGAAAAATGCAATTTCCTATTGCAATCGCTTTTTCGCAAGGCTGCACCTGTAAGTTTAGTTGCTATAGAAAATGAAAATACGGAAGTGTGGGACTCGAACGTAAAACCATTTGACATCATTTCGAAAATATCCAGAAAAGTCAAGGACGCTTTTGAAATCCAAATCCAGATTCTCGTTACCCAACTCTAGACGCACCTCTTACCCACTTTCAATGTACCTACTCCTGTAAGCTCAGTCTCCGAAGGGGGACATTACGGTCGGCCGGCATTATCCAGCAAAGTTACGGTAGTTTCTAAAATCCGATTTCTTATTATTTTTGTGTTCCATCCAGAAAAACACCAGGAAAGCATTTCTCTTTCCTCAAGAATTTTAAAGCAAGCCCCTTCCACGGTTCGCGTAAAATACGTTCATCTGGCTTTAGTTGACGTAGTTATGTGATTGAATTGGATTGAGAATATTCCCAAAATACGTTCAGGACCGATTTTTTGCATCCCTACGTCGGCAAGTTAGGCTAGCGCTACTCTTCGCGAATATTACTTTCATCCGGTATCATCCGGCAAAGTCATTGGAGCTCCTAAAATTCGATTTCAGATTCTCATTCCACACCCCGAAACGCACATAGGACTGACTTAAGATGCTTTAGAGCACGCAAGTTCAGTCTCTGGAGGGAATGAAAATCCAGACGTGGAATGCAATGCCTTGCAACCTAATTCCGACATTATCCAGCAAAGATAGTAGAGTTCCTGAATTCTGATTTTAGATTCCCGCCCCTAAACGAAACCGGAGATTACTTTCGGTGCTCCTAAGCCTGCAAGTTCAGTCCCTGGATGGAGGCATTAGGATCACCCGGCATTATCCGGAAAAGTTACAGGAATTTTTAAAATTCGATTTCAGGCTCTCATTCACCCTCCCAAAATCCACCAGAAGCGCATTTCTTCCCGCAGCAAGACTTTACGAATTAGCTCCTGCCACGGTTTGCGTAACAGTCGGTCGTCCTGAATTATCCGACATAGTAACGGTATTTTCTCAGATTGGATATCAGGTTTGGATTTTGCGTTTTGAAATACGTCAGGGACCAAGTTTTGCATTATCCAGCAAAGTTACGGATCTTTTTGGAAACCGGTTCGAAAATCGGATTCCACGCCTCGAAATATGCCGGGCACTTACTTTTCTCGTGCATTTTGATTTACAATATCCGCTTCCACAGATACATGAGCATTGCGACATTTTGCGAATTTTCCCGTTACCCGGATTCTTCACATTTCCGGCAATAAAAACATTTTGACGTCATTAATTGAAATAAAAAATATCCTATGTTTTAAGTTGGACGAAATGACACACAGTATGCAAAATTATATTATGATCGGTTGAGTAGTTTCGGAGTCCATCGCGGACAAACATTGTGACACGTAATTTTTATATATAAAGATATATGACTAGATTGAGAATATTGTTAGCAAGGGTAAAACTATAGTTCTATAGCGGCTAGCCTACCTTCCTAGTTTTGTCTGAAAAAAGTTAAAAGATCGTACCATGCATAGATTATCTAAATCCATTTCTAACTATTAAAAGTTGGCCGTGCCAAAAATGAAATAACCCCTGAAAATTTGAATAGGGAGTTACATTAGACAGTGTACGCGCACACATTCAAAATATTACGAAAAAAAATATCTGTAATAAATTATTTTAATAAGTAAAAGTAAGTAGTTATTCTTTGGATTCTTTTTATAACAGTAGGGTTCTCCCGCATGTTACCTCGGAGTTTTTTTATGATGTTTGATTTATTGTTTTACAAATGTTGCATATACACTGCTGGCCACCCTAAATGCAACACCAAGAAATACAAGAGATAGCACAACAAAATTTATTTTGTAGGTAACATGTTGACCAAGTATCAAATGATTAAATTTATAGACTTCTGTGAAGTGTGGTTCCTGCCAGAATCAATAGCCAGAGTAGCCGCCATGGTTGGAGATCACCGCTGCCACACACCTCGGCATTGATTCAAAGAGACTGGATGCGTTCTTGGGGTAAAGCAGACCAAGCAGCTTCCACAAATTTCCAAAGTTGATCTGGTGTAGCAGCTGGGGGAGTAATCTGGGTCAATCATTGAGCAACCACGGACGACATGTTTTCTATCGGTGAAAGATCCGGAGAGCGAGCCGGCCAGGGAAGCAATTCAATCTGGTGATTGACGAAGAACCTTTGGACAATGCGTGCCACGAGTGGTCGCGCATTATCCTCTTGAAATATGGCTGTGGCCAAGCCTTGAAGGTAAGGAAGGACTACTGGCTCCAACACCTCGGAGATGTAGCGTTGGTTGTTTAAAGTACCGGCAATGCGTACTAGAGGAATGCGAGAGTGATATCCAATACCCGGAGCAGGACCAGTGTGGCGGTGCATAACGCAGCTGATCAGCATCCTCTCTCCACAGTGTCTCCAGACTCGAATCCGACCATCGTGGTGTTGCAGACAGATGCGTGACTCGTCAGTGAAGACAACTTCATTTAATTTTGCCTCCCACATCCTTCTTTCATCGCACCATTGGCGGTGGAGACGTCTGTGGTTCTGCGTGAAGGGTAGACCGAGCAATGGACGTCTTGTGGATAGAACACTCTGCTGTAAACGGTTTCGAATGGTACGCGTAGACACTGAATGATGCGTTACAGACTCAATGTACTGTGCTATGGTCCGTGATGTGACTGAGCAATCCGTCACTGCCATGTGCACGATTTGCCTGTCCTCACGTGAAGTGGTGCACTGAGGTGGATGTGATCGACCATGTCAGTCCGTCGTACCCTCCTGCATCCAACGGTCACATATCCGCATTACAATTGTTTGGTTTCGTCCAACACGCGACTACTGATTTCCCTGAAAGATAATCCACAATCTCGGTAGGCCACTATCCTTCCTCTGTCGAACTCGGATACTTGATCAAAAGCTGATCGTTGTTTTCTACGAGACATAACTGATCGTTTTTTTGAAAAAACCATAAGAAAAACACAATTGCCGAACTTGAAATCGTCGAAATAATGCCTCAGGTGTGCGTGATGTGTGTCTGCGCTGAAATTCTGATCATTTGCGTATCTCACCTCCGCCAATGCATGTTGTAAATTTTATGTTATTTGCGTGCATCCTTCAGAGTGTTGCATTTACACAGTGGCTAGCAGTGCATATATATATATATCTTGTTCAAATTTTCAATCGTTAATAAAATACTTTCTATTCATCCATTGAAGTTCAGATACATTTTTTAAAACTTGTAATGGATGACCTTCGATGTTAATACAGTTTTTTTTTAAATATTAATTTATTAATTAAATTCAAAATTAGTTGCAAAGTTAGTTCAACAGCATATACAGAAAGGAAACTCCTTCTTTGAGTCTCTGTAGCATAACGGATAGCGCGTTGGACTTCTAATCCAAAAGTCGTGGGCTCGAATCCCGCCTGGGATGGGTTAATTTCTAAAAATACGATTTCTGTTTTACTATACTACTTTATTAGAATAATTAAATTTAATTAATGAATAAATAGTTACACACACAAACAAACAAAATCTTCCAACACCATATATAGAAAGGAAAATTGAAAATTTTCTGGTTTTCTATTTTGTTACTAAATATTATGATTCTGTCATATGTATATACATATTTATATTAATTGTAACTACTTAATAAAAAGTAACTAAAATAATTTTTTTTGTTGACCTAAGTAGGAATTAACTTAATTTTTTTATATTACTTATCAAATAATTACAAATACAATTATATATATACATATGACAGAATCACTATATTAAGTGACAATTAGTTTTCATTAATTAACCTTAAAATATCGTATTGTCATCCAAAAAAAATCGTGTATATAAAATTTCAGTTCCACTGAATGCTTTAAAGTGTGAAAAAAAAAACCTTTTTAAAGTTTTTACACAAGTTGCCAAAATGGTCGCTAAGTCGCCAAAAATGAGTCCAACGTGGTCGTATCTGTGAATAATTAGTTAGAATGAATTAATTCTTTTTAATTATAATTAAATTTCCTTATTGTCATTCAAATCTGAGCTCAATTGAGCTTTTTAAAATGAATGATTTTAAATTTGAACAAGATATAGGGAGATTGTGAACTAAAACTAGGAATGGAAAAACAGTTCCCATCTACTGAAATATTGAGGGGCCTTTTCATCTGACATCACGCTGAAACCGAAGACCGTGAGAAACCAAATAGCTGGGAATCTAACGGCACCTAAGAGCTGAAACCCCGAATATAAATCGATTTGTCAGAAACGACGAAAAGAGAGAGTCCTTTAGAAACACCAAGAAGATCGGTTGTGCTTACCTCCTGCCTCAGAAGTATATTCTATACCATTGAAACAATCAATAGCATGAATAACTTCAATTTAAATGTAAATACTGTACTTAATAGCTGTGGACGTAAATAAACCAATTTCTTAACTCTCACGCTACCATTCATTTCCCCCAGCCTCACAAGCCCCTCTACGTGTCAGTTCTGCTCCTCTACCGGGACTCGAACCAAATAATATTATTTGATATGAGAACCTCACCCTGTGAATGAACTTTAATACACTACTCAAAACAATAAAAGCGGTTATCTTGCGGTTAAGCGTGGTTACAGTTGTGGTAGGCTGCATGAGACAAAAAGGACACGTTTGGCAGAAAAAAATGCCTTTTATAGAGAATTTGGATACAAAAAGGACAAAACGCAATTTGTGCTTATGAGAAAAAATGAACAAAAAAGGTGTTTCCTTGAAATAAAACCATTTTTAGTAGAGTGTATGCTTTGCCTGGACGGCCAGCAACGTTCAACCCCTTTGAGGTCTGTATTGATGAGGAGCTGGGGATTCTCTCCCATTTCTCCGAAAGAGCTCTTTCCAGTTAGTTCTAAGAGAATTTTCGGGGGTGATATTCGGCCTGCCTAGAATGTCCCAAATATGCTCTTTTGGGTCTGTTGAACACGTTGACCGTTCCCTTCGTGTGATTCCTTTCTCAAAAAGGAAATCATCCACCCAATGGGCATGATGTGGCTTGCAATTGCTCATTAACATGGCGTCATCTTCAATTGCTGCAGCGTAAAAGACTACAATACGCCTAAGGATCTCATCTCTATATCGGTGACAGGTCCAATTCGAATGATGTGGAGATCGTTGCACTTGTCAAATGGAGAGGATATCATCACTTCCCCACCGCCAAACCTGACACTTCCGAACACCGTATTTTTCCTTCCAGATGAACATATTTCTATTGTCAGGATGAATAGAAATATGGGACTCGTCAGAGAAAAGAATATTCATTTCTCCTCCAGTTGTCATGCACTGTTGACTACCCCCTGCAAGCACGTTGTGCCCATCAGAGTTTGAGAATTAGAAGGAAGATTAGCCACATAGTCAAAACAAATATAATTTATTAGCGAGTTTCAACAACCTAGTCTAGGAAATGCACTTATAAGTAAGTATTGGAGCCAAGGCGATGTAGACGAGATACTTACTATTTAATTATGAATCGAATCACTTACTCTTAGAATTGAATCACTCACTCACATTCCAAATAATCGATATTCCGTTCAAAGCTAATCTGCTTTAAACCGATACTATTCTAATTTTAATATCTAATTGACCAAATCGTCAATCGTCAATTTAAAATACTAAGCAAAAAATGTACAAGTCACTCTCGATTATCTCCCTACTACTTTACGTTAATCACTAACTTCTATCATCTAATTCCTAACCTCTCTCCCTGTATCGAACCTAAAAAGGAATGCTTAATATAAGATTTGATTTACATAAGTCATATCTTCTTCTTCGGGAAAAAGTTTTCAATAGAATAATATTTAAAGAAACAGTTGTTCCCGAAGATGATTAGTAGGAGATTCGCGAATATACTTGTTACAACGTTTCCTTGCTGTTAATGTAACACATAAAATTGGTAGGTGAGTATAGGGACCAACTGAGTGAAGCCGATTTCGGAGAGTTTGTGTCAAAACTGTAGTGCCAATAGCCGAATGAAGGTGTTGTTGAAGAAGAGTTACATTCATATTTCGATGTCTCTGAGACGTTAGCGTTAAATATTGATCCTTATTGAACGTTGTTGTAAGTCTACGACCTATCCTTGGGCTTTGCCTTGAATATCTAATCTCCAAAAAACGTTTCCAGATCCTGGAAATCACACTTTGTGAAACTTCAGTGGCTTGTGTTTGGCTCCCCCTAACCGACTATGGACCATCCAATGATTCGTTTAAAGGACTTCGTTGATGCATTGCACTCATCGAAACAACGCGCTTACTGAAGGTGAGATCATTCTTTCCTGCTTTCATTAATTTGAAAGACAAATTTCATTCGCTGCCAGTGCCAATTTAAGCTTATTTCGGGCCCTGGGTGCAGAAGACCCCCTTTGGCACTGGAGGATCGAAATTTATCACCAGGAAACCTGGTTAAGTCCAGCTTCACGATCCCTGAACCTAAGCATTCAATGGCACTTGCGCTGCTACTAAAGGGTAGGTGTAGGCGTCAAAATTTGTGCATACTCCGAAGTTTGAAATTGAAAATAATAAGCATTTGTGCTCCCCTTTTCACAACAAAAAAAGTTTTGTTTATACCGTTTTTTTATGTATAGATACCCTCTAATTATTTTGAGCAGTGTATATGAAACAAGCATTGCTATTTATAAAGTAAATATATAATTACCTGAGCTTGTAATGAAATGTCAGACATTAGTTGAGTGAAAGTAACTAGTAAACCTTTTTTCAATGTAGAGATTGTTCAATGTGTTGTGTAGAGATTTTATTTAAAGTTCAGAAACAATTTTACCACGCTTTTATAAGTTTCACTTGCATGTAACGGAATCTTTCAACTCGATTTTTACTCACTTTAAAAGGTCGGATTAATTTGAAACTTTACACACTTGTCAATTACCGATGACAATACAATAATTTCATAATTTTGTTCCATTGTTCTTATAAGGATCGTCAGAAATAACGATAATCAGGTTTGGGGACAATTCCATATACCACTTCCAGACTCGGCGACTTATTGGATAAACCATTTTCAAAATTGGAGACTAATTCCATACACCCTTTTCAGATTTGGTGACTAATTCCAGATTTAGTGACTTAAAGAATAAAGTGTAACCCTAAAAGCGAGTGTTTTAATTTAAAACTAATTATATGCAAGTGTAAAATACACTTATAAATAATACAAATAAAACAAATAAAAAAGTGTTCTTTATGTGAAAAAGTGGAGAGTGGATTTGTGTTAGCAATTTCTTACCATAATATAAGCATTTTTCTGAAAATAAAAATAAAAAAAGGCTCGTCATGTGAAAAAAATAATTTAATTCTTACTGCTAAATATTTTTTTAAATTTTAATATGGCAATACGTTTAGAAGTGATGATACGAAGCAACATTATAGAAATACGTTTAAAAGGGGATAATACGGTTGACACTTAATATTACCATGTTTTTATTAACTCGCTTTCTTGAATGTCTGTCCAGCTGGAATTTTGTAATTTATTTTAAACTGTGCGACTCTCCGATGAGTTACAGATTTGAAATTTGGACCATAGCTCTGAAGTGGATGACAATGCATGAAGGTGTGAAAAAAGAAAGAAAAAACGAAAAGGAGGAATTTTATACTTTTCAGTCCGTTATGAAAACATGGTACATTAAATTTTTTTTTAATTCGAACTTCTTCTTAACACACTTTTATTTGTTTGATTTGTTCTATACAGGGGATGGACATTAAGTCAAACGAAATCGACCGATGGACCGCCAAGATATTTTGGGATGACCGCCTTCACTATGACCTAATAATCGTTCCATCATACAAAGGTCTAGAAATACCGCCTTTATTCGTATCTAAGCCACCATCGATTCTATGCCGTGCCTCAAATTCCCAACAAGAATTTGTAAAAATTGAAAAATAGTCTGAAATGGTTCCTTGTTATCCAATTTTAAGAAATTAAACTACATTTAAAATGAAAACTAATAAGAAGTTAATAATTATAGTTATTTTATATCAAAACTTTTAAATGCATGCATGAAGCTGTAATTACTCTAAATACTCCATCCAACACATTTTTTCCCCTTCGATTCTAAGCCGTGACCGATTTTCAGTAGCATTGATATTGGGGGGAAAAGTGCGGCTCAGATTCCAGTAAATATGGTATTTTAAAAAATATGGAGAAAGAAATAGTATCATAAGAGAAAATTTCGTTGAATAGAAAATGCCATTTGCTATTTCGAGGCTATTTTATGAAGAAAATCATTAAATGTTCTTGGTTCAAGGAAAAAGTTCGCGAATTAGAAAAATTCGTAAAATAGAAGTTCGTAAAATGGAGGTTCAGCTGTATGTATACTTCTTTTTAGTTCACTACACCTACACCACTGCGCAACACCTTGAAAAAAATTAAAAGTAGCCTGTATCCTGGAAAAGTCTACCCATCCCTGTTCTATGGAGACGGAATATAATATAACGACCCGAGGCCCCGTAAACGGAGAGAACTTCAGACCCTTTCATTAATATCTGTTGAAGAGCAATACAAATTCCACAGCCACCTAATTCTGGCTCCAAATATCAAGCTCAAGGATAAATTCAACAATGAATAAAAGATAGTTTAAAAAACACGCTTTTATTGTAGATCGAACTAAAAAATGAAAAATAAATTATAGTTTTTCTTAAACTAAAAAGCACGCTTTTATACTGAATTGAACTGAAAAGTTAAAAAAAAATAATTCTTAATATAAGAATAAAATGATGAAAGAGAAAATTAATGTTCATTGGTGTAAAAGGATGGGGTGCTTTGTGCTACATTTTTACACTATCTCAGTATTTCGGAATAGAAGTTAAAAATTATAACAATTGATACATTTATAGAACACCCATGCTTTTACCCCAATGACATTCTTCTCGTTCATCATTTTATTCTTATATTAAGAATTTTTTTTTCTTTTCAGTTCAATTCAGTATAAAAACATACTTTTTAGTTTAAAAAAACTATAATTTATTTTCTTAGAGTTCAATTATGCAAATTACTCCATGAGTATTATTCTTCGTACTTTGATTAAGAAGAAACAAACATGCGATGGAACTTCTATATCCGAATTTACTCATGATCCAACGTTTGTGTGTGTCCTAATCCGCTACACAGTTTGCAATGTTTTTTTTTAATTTTTTTTTTTATAAAATTGAATTTAGTAACTCTTGCAATATCTGAAAACAATTAACGTGTGATTTTTGCTATAAATATCTCCATGTATAAAGAAGTGAGAGCTGTGTCAAATACTGCAAGCGAACGTGATGATAAGTTTCGGTTTGCATTAAATTATTCAAACATGGGAAACCATGGAAACAGATCCTTAATTTGGAAAACATTTAACTCTCAAATAGCAATATGTAGACACAGTTTTCTTTTTTTAATACAATCGTATGCCTCACGATACTTCAGAAATTCATTTCACTACTTAAAAAAGTTTCTTTAAGCATTGAGACTTTAAGGAAATCATTAAATTTCAGCTACTTACAAATAACATCACGTTCCCAGTTTGAAATTTATCTGAACTTATGGTGGAGGAAGTAATTTTTTTATTAGTTAAAGGCTTTCTGTGATTAACACGAATGGAATTAAAATTTTCAAATCCATTAATAAAAATATTTAACATTTTAATTTTTCTAAAATTAAAGGATGGAGATTAATATTCATAAGACTGAAATGTTTCAGTTGCATAATATTTTTGTTTTGCGATAGAAATTAGTATAATTTTAGAGCGTACTGGTTATTCTAAAATATTTTGGTAGGTATTACATAATTTTTATGAACTAAGCAAAAAGTGACTTGTATGCTACACGAAAACATAATCTTAAAGGGGGGAGGAAAAACCCGTTTATTTCATCGAACGTGGTTGCCAAATGTGAACTTGCGACCGACGTTGTTTCTATAGACAGTGGTCTTCAAACTATGTTCCACAGACGCATGAGGCTCTACGAGTCAAAATAAAAATTCGAAAAGAAAATTGTAATTAGGTGCGGAGACCTCATGTCCCAAAAAGGAAACATAATAAATAATTTCCGCACCAATCAGCTTCCGTTTTAGTAATTTTCTGCAGCTTTGATTATAAAATAATATAGTAAAATTAAAATATATTGATTTTATATATTACTATCGAGATTGTGAATATCTTGTTTATGATCCTGGGTTCTGTAAAATAATTTTATATACACGTCAGTGCAATGTTTTGCAAAACTAAGTGGAATGGAAGGAATTGAATTGAAATGAAAGTGCTAAAAATTGTACAATAAAGTATTATTTTTTTATTTGTGTTATAAAAAACCTTATAAGAGAACACTTGTCAAATAATACGAGTTCTTCCCAGAAGAGAAAATGGAAGAATTAGAAGGTTTACCTATGAAGGAAAAGAAACAACTTATCGAATCAACAGATTCGACGTTAAAAAGTAAATTTAAGCAGGAACAGCTCCTAAATTTCAGGTTAAAAATTTATTGAACACACAGAAGATTCTCACGTAGTCATTCAATTTGATGTCATTCTAAACAACGTATTTAAGTTTAAAATATTCCTCAACGCATATGACAACAGAAGCAACTGCGAGGGTTTACCAATAGCCCAAAATAGGGAGAAACTATCAATCCAATAATACTGATAGAATTTTCCCCTTGCATTTTTAGGAGGTGGGGGATTACTTATATATGGAAGGTTCTCAAATTTTAAAAACGCAGTATTTTGAGTAGATGTATGAATTGCAATGTGCTGCAAGTTTTCATGAAATTTTTCTGGCCAAAATGAGTCCCGAGTTTAAATCAGGTTGTTTTATATTGAGCCTTACATTTTACTCTAGAGGACCTCATTCGGACTCGGAGAGAGGAGGAGGGAATGCAGAGAATTCAATCTTTCCGAGACATTCCGTCGGTGGAAAAAGCTGTTTTGAGGGAATGGGTCTAATTGATTGAATCTCTGGAGTTCCACGCAATAACGAAAACCGGAAAAACGAAACTGTTTTGGTTCATTTGCCAAACAAACAATTCTAGTAACTATGGGTAACCGTCTACTTCTCTTGGGTAAAATCGGAAATTTCGCTTTGTATTCAAAACCTATCTCTTTGGTAGCAACCCGTGTGCGTACTAATTGTTTCGCCGTTTCGGCTTGCGGCATTTATTATTTTCTCTCTCTCCGAACGAAACTGTTGTTGGTAGAAAAGTGGGGAAAACAACAATTTATTTCACTTTCTCTGAGAATTTCAACTGAACTACGTGATGGTAAAGGAAAGGAGGAATTGGAATTTCTATATACTTTCATCCACTTAATTAAAAAATAAAAGCACATTTATCATATCTTTATAAAACAAGATTATATACAGGGTGATTCGCTACCAGATTGACAAACTGGCAGAGTGTATGGGGGTCACATGCCGACTTGGAATCAGAAGGAATACAGGGTCGTAAATGCCATAGTTGCGAGCTATAATACAAAAAAGAACAGAAACAGCAACACATAAATGTTACAGAAAACATTTTATTGGAAGGTTGCGCTACAACACAGGTGTTTGAAATTACGATCACAGCCATCTGGTAAGTTTGACAGCGAAACTGCGTGGAATTCCTGACGTTTTGGAAGATTCCTCGAGGCAGGCTTCCGGTAGATAGTTCTGAGGGGAACAACTAATCCTAAACAACCAATCGGTAACCCCCAATCCTGCTGTAAGTCGTCATTTGCGATCCATTTTCCGAGGTAGAAGGATCAACTGGTTTTCAAACGAGGAACTGTCCACATTCTGATGGAGAGATAAATTGTGTAACGAACACGCCTCTCGGACGTAGCACCAGGAACATGCGTGTTTTACATCAGACGACATTAGCAAGTGTGAAGAGAAAGTTGCGCGATACTGTTTCTTTAACGAGTTAACTGATTCTTTTTTTGGTGTAAGAGACACCTGTTCCTTCAGTTGAAGAGCAAACATTTGTAGCTAATGGGAGGATGCGTGACATTCCGGAAATCTTTCAGAACGTCAGTTTCGCCGTCCAGACGACTTCTGGTGGTAATTTCGACACCTTTTCAATAAAATATTTTCTATTCCACTAATGTGTGTCTCTGTTCTCTTCTCCTTTGCACCATCGTTCGCAACGAAGGCATTTGAGACCCTGCATTCCTCTGGGATTCCGAGTGGTCTCCCTGCGAGTTTGTCGGTCTGGAAGCGAAACCTTGTCTATAGCAAGTGTATGAATGAATGACAAGTGCTTAGGCTGAAAAGTAATCAAGAATAAATGAATTCCCTTCAACCCTGTTGGGGATTCTGTAGATTCGAGTTCTAGTACCACAACAGGGCTTTGGCTGTTGGTTGTACTTTCTGAACCTTGTATACCAATGGAATCAGCAGATCTCTCAAAAGCTTCGTTCTCTTTCAAATAGTAAAATGGCACAAGTATTTTATTAAAATTGCTTGCATTCCTTGAAAAGAAAATTAAAATACAATTTCAAACATTCTTCACATATGGTTTTATGTAAATTTAATCCATCTTAATGCTCACTTATACTAAAGATCAAGTGTTACTTATATAGAAGCAAGTCGAACATTTCAGCCAAATAAAAAAAAACCATCGATAAATTCCGTAATATTCACCAATAATAATATTAAAAAAAAAACGTTCCCACGCATGTCAAACACAACAACTTCTTCGTTAAATTTTGGTGAGGATTCTTCAAAATCTTTGCCAACTTATTGTTCGAAGAACTAATACGTTTATGCCGATCAAGCTCATCAAATAAATGCATTTAAAATTTTTGCTTTAAACATATTTTTTGTTAAAATCCTTTCTTTGAGTATAAGAGAAAAATATTTTTTTTTCTGTATTTCTTTTAGTTGTGGGATTTTTTTCAATAAAAGCTGAGGGTGGTTTGTTTCCTGGGAGTGGTTTGATTTCTGACTTTCAATACTTTGGGTTAGCCCATGGGTATTCCGCTATGAGAGACATTCATAAACGTCCACTCACTTCCTTCCAACTGAATTCACTCAAAGCTTCAAATTCACTCACTTCCTTCAAAAATGAAATTGTAGTAAACTTTAGCAGAAAGATGCAAGGTAAGTTAAGTACAACGTAATATTGGTGAAAACAGCTAAACGGGGCTGAGAAAAGAGAACAACTGATTTTACAAACTCTTGACGAAGAAGCGACGGAAAATAATAAGCTTGTAACATATAGTAAAAATCGTTTAACATGAAACTGTGGGGACTGAAAAAATTTTTCGTGTTAAATTATATTACAAAAAAAAAAAAAATATTCAATAAAAATGAGTTTATTAGAGTACATTTTATTTATATGGATATGCATATAATCGTGTGTTACATAAAAACCAATTAAACAAAAACATTTACAAGAACTATATGAAATTTGATACAAAGTTTTTAAGTTTATTTGAAAAACAAAACCTTTATTGAGTTTTTGGGAAGTAATCTAATATTTTTCTTTGCATTGCCTTTTTTAGCATCAAACTGTTGAAATTTTTTTCAATGTCGTCCATTTTGTTATTCATTCCACCATTGGAATGTGCGTCTAAATAACTGCGTATACTTTTCATTATGTTCCTCATTTCATAATTGGAACTGTACACACATTGTCATTATCTACTACAACGAATTCTTTCAATGAAGGCAGTCCAATAATACAGAAACTTCCTCAAATACCTCTCTTATATGTTGCCAGGGCAGCTGGTGTTTTCCGTATTTTGTTCGTTCCCAGAAGAGAAATCTTTTCGTGTTCGGTGATTTTCGTTTTGAGTTAAGACAGTGCTTCTGAAACTTTCAATACTGGCGAGCCAATACTGGCGAGCCCCCTTATACAATAATAATGTATTGAATGCAAAAATAATGCATTGAATGCAAAAATAATGCACTTTGATGCTAAAACTATGGTACGATCTTAATTATAAAAGGTACACATTAAAAAGATACGCATTAAATTATGTATATATTACTTTAAAGTATTATATATTTTAAGTAAATTACTTTTAAATAATAGCATAATTATTATGTTGTCTTTCTTTCTCTAATTTTTAAGTTGGGACAGATTGCAAAATGATATTTAATTAAAGATTTATTTCCTCCATCATCCATTTCTAAACGTACAAATATCATTAGAAAAATAGTCTAGTCCCGTGATACACAACCTGCGGCCCACCAGGCCTTTTTAAGTGGCCGATCATAACCCTTGCTCTGAGAAATTCATTTATTTATTTATGAAAATTTGGTGGGAAATATTCTTTGTTAAAAAATCAAATATATCAGTTTTGCTTTTTTGCTGTCGATGTCTTATGAGTGCGAATTGATATTTTCCTCCATCTAATTAGTGATAATTGACAACAGTAAAGTAACTGCCATTTAATGAGTGGAACTAATTTTTAATTTCACTTTTTCATATCATGCTAGTGAAAAATATTCGAAGAAAATAGATTGTTTCAAGACGATTGGGAAAATGACTATTTTGTAGTAAAAAGCAAGCATGGTGCAGTAATTGTTTGATTTGTCATGAAAATTTAAAAAATACCAGTAAATAGGAATCGTTCAATGACACTTTTCCTGGAAGATCTATTTCAAGAGCTGGTAAATAGGCTTTCTTGAATAATATTTACAACGGCAAAAATATATTTGTCAGGGGCAATGTCTCAGCGATAACAAAGGCACCCTGCGAAATTTATTATATCATTGGTTATCGTATAAAATCGTTAACTGATGCAAAAATTGTGAAAGAATAGACTTAAATTCTTCCAATTTAGAAAAAATCAGTGATAAAAATAAAAGATACAAAAAAATATTGTTTAAAAAAGCAAAATAGGAGTAACAGTATTTTGATCAATTTCCACATTTTAAATTTTCTATGTTATCTTGATCTTAAAGCATCCCCCCCCCTTAATCCTCATGTTGCGGCCCGCCTGAAATAGCCATCATAGGTATACGGCCCGCGTGAAATATCTAACATATGTATGCGGCCCGCCAGAAAAAAGTTTGAGTACCCCTGGTCTAGTCTGTTGCTCTCTGTCATATCCATCACATCTTACATTCTCACGAACGTTTACGTGAGTCTGGGCAACCTCTCGAACGCCTACGCCAAACATGTAAAAATGCTGTACCCTGTACAATTCAAATCAGTTTTGGTCAAGTCAATACTTCTATAGCTACCGAATCTATCTTGAATGTGCCTTTTCTAATTTTCACGCTTGCATTAGTTGTAATTCACAGTAATAAGCATTTACTGAAGTAGATTAAAACAAAACCATAGATACACTTTTAAGTCGTAAGCGCATTCGACAATAGTAAAGTATCAACAAGTACACAGACGAGCATGGTTCCGAAAATTAAATTAAGGAAATGTTCTGAAGAATACTTAAAATTTGGATTTACCATTACTGAAGTAAATGGAGAACAAAAAGCATGTTATGTGTTGTTATCTATCATGTTATGTGCATGTTATGTGTTGAAAATCTACAAATCCGAAAAATATGTGGAAGTTTATTTTTAAAACCGTTGAAAATCATTTAACCATGTTGGAAAAGAATTTTAAAAAGTATTTTCATACCGAGGACAGCCTGATAGCAAGTTACGAGTGGGTTACGAATCCATTTCAAAATATTTCAGAAGTCTCTCAACTGCCGAAGAAGAAATCTTCATAGATTTTACATCCAGTGGCACAATTAAAAGACATATTTGTAATAAATCGCTCTTTCAATTTTGGGCAGAGGTGGATGATGAATTTCCTACAGTGAAAATCAAAAGCATTTCGTATACTACATTACCTCATTTTCAACATCCTACCTTTGTAAAACCGAATTTTCTGTGGTACTTGATTTGAAGACAAAGTATAGATTTCAGTTAAATATAGAAAAATAACCCAAAGTATCAATATCTAACATTAAGAATTCCTTTGAAAAATTCTGCTCTGCAAGCAGAGCTCAGGGAAGTCACGAATAATTATTAAAAACTTGTTCGTAGTTTAGTATTAAAAAATTAGTTAAAAATAAATTGTTCAGTATTGATACACTAAAAGTATACTGGCTGAAGTACCCACTCTTTTCACGAGTTCATTAAAAAATAAATAAAACATTATTCATGATATAATAGCTGAATTGCAAGGTGAGTAAAACCAAGTGCATGACAATGTATACAAAAATGTAAAATGTTTTTTAATGAATGGTCACATTGTAAATAGTGTTACGACCCACATGTGCAGAGGGTGCTAGTTGTCCTCTTTGTTTACATTTTTCTCAGTATGCATGTAACCTACCCAAGAAGCGGACGTACCAAACGTCGCTCAATAAACCATCATAGTTTAAAGTATACAGTCCACGCTCTCTTTGCTTGAGTAGATAAGTTACACATAACTCAAAGTCTGCTCATAGCCAGTTCAATACATTTATAGTACTACCACATTTTTTGTGGTCATAGGTATAGCTATCGCACCCCACCTAGTTTGTGTGGTCACCCAAACCCGAACTAAAATTTAAAATGGCTCCACGAGAACTCCCAGAGCTCACCGTGTTAAGCAGGCGTAAATCACATCTCAGTCAAATCACGCGAATTAAAAACTGTTTGGAAAATGTGGATTCACCGTTGAATCAAGCTGGACTAAAAAACAAGCTTGCATCGCTTTTCGAGATTAAGGGGGAAATTGACGTCTTACGGAACGAAAGCTACAGTGTTCTTTCGGATGAGGAGCTTCCAAATTTCAAAAGCAGTTTGGACAAAATGGAAGAAGACGCAGATAATTTAGAGGTGAGTCTCAATACCTTACTTGAACCTTCTAATATGAATACCTCTGAATTATCTGTTAAAAATAATTTTACAAATTGCAATGTGAAACTGCCATCCATTAATTTACCAGAATTTTCGGGAAAGTATATTGACTGGTTGCAATTTAAATCCCAATTCGTATCATTAATACATGAGAACACTAGTTTATGAGACTCTGAAAAACTATATTATTTACAATCTGCCCTCAAAGGTCATGCAAAACAATTGCAAAAAGTAAACCATTGGCACTCATCTTTATTCGAAGCCTTAAAAGGCAGATACAAAAATAAAAGATTAATCGTAAATAGCCATATTGGTGAACTTTTAATTCCTAACAAAATAAAATTTGAATCTGCTTTTCACCTGAGAAATTTAATCGATTCCATTCAGAGTCATCTTAGAGCCTTAAAACAATTAGAATTAGAACCTAACACCTTGTGTGAATCAATGTTAATTTTTGTTATAACTCAACGTCTAGATGATGAATCGCGTAAACAATATGAAATGGAATTACATTATAATGATTTGCCTAGATGGGATAAATTTTTAGACTTACTAATTAAAAGAAGTCAAGCCTTAGAAAACGTGCCGAGAAATTATTCACTGGAAAAAAAGAAAGAATATTCTCCGAAATTCAAATCATTAGTCGTGAAAAGTGATAAAAAAAACCTGTCCCTTATGTTCTTCAGAACCGCACCCAATTTTTAAGTGCAAATAATTTCACGATATGTCTGTTCAAGACAGAAACAACAAAGTCAAATCCCTTAATTTATGTTTTAATTGTCTTGGTCATCACCTTATTAAGAACTGTGTAAAACTGAACAAGAAATGTAAGTTTTGTAATGCGAATCATAATTCTCTTCTTTGCAACACACACACACACGCAAGTGTACCCCGACAATTAGCAAACGAAACCAACAGAAATTTTCCCTCTCCACCGAGTTCATCAGGGGTCATTCATGACCGGAGTGTCGCTAATTCACCCCTGGAACTATATACCTCGACCACTGCGTGTCTGTACAATGAGGTTGGAGAGAGATCAGTTTTGCTTTCGACCGCCAAGGTCAAAGTTTAGAACGCAGCAGGGGTGTGGGTTTCAATGATCGCCATCCTTGATTCTGGCAGTCAACAAAGTCTTTGTAGCTTCCAAACCGCAAATGTCCTCGGTTTGAAGAAACAAGATTTCTGTGCAACTATTGCAGGCGTTAGCGGGAGTTGTTTTTCCGTGAGAAAAAGGGTTTTAACGGAGATATCGAACGGGGGCTCATTTAAAAGAAAACTCAACTTTCTTTTAGTCCCGGAAATAACAGAATGTGTTCCTACTCAGCCATTTGATTTAACAAACATGAATTTGCCTCAAAATATAACTTATGCAGATGCGGAATTTAATATTCCGAAACGAATCGATATTCTCCAGGGAGGTGAAATACTTTATGAATTATTAAAAAGTAAACAAATAAAATTACATGACAATTCATAATATTGCAGGACTCTGTTTTCGGGTACATCGTAACAGGTTCAATTCAAAACAATCAATCAAACTATTATTTTTGTAATTTCATTCAAGATCAGGTTGATAAAAATTTAACAAAATTCTGGGATTTAGAAACAATAGGAATTAAAGAAGAATCTAGCTGTGATCCAGATGACCAGGCCATGCAACATTTTAAATCATCAGTACGTTTCAATAATGGCCGTTATGAAGCTGTGTTTCCCTGGAAAAGAGATAAACAAGAGTTAAATGACAATTTTTCCGTAGTAGAAAACCGTGCCAAATCCTTAGCAAAAAGATTCATTCGGGATCCAACTCTGTTCACACAATATGTTGAAATTTTAAAAGAATATGAGTCGCAAGGGATAATTGAAAGAGTTTTTCAAATTGAAAAACCAACTGATAGAGCAGTATTTTATTTACCGCACCAAGCGGTCTTTCGCCAAGAAAGCCTTACTACGAAAATGCGCATTGTCTTTGATGCAAGCTCCCATGAAGATGGACAATTAGCTCTCAATGAGTGTATATCCAGGTGTGAATTTAAATCCAAACATATTCCACCCGATAATTTATTTTCACTTGAACTCGATTGCTATTACCGCAGACATAGAACGTGCATTCTTGCAAATCTCATTACGTGACGAGGACAGAGAAGCTGTTAGATTTCTGTTTCCAGAACTTGAATCAAATCAAATAGATCCCTACAAGTTTCAAGTGTACAGATTTAAGCGTGTGATATTTGGAGTCAACGTAAGTCCCTTCTTACTCTCCGCAACAATTAAATATCACATCGAGAAATACCGAGAGCAATATCCAGCAGCAACGGAAGTGCTTGACACTTGTCTCTATGTTGACGACTTAATTAGTGGTGCTGAGAACATTTCCCAAGCCTTAAAATTACCAAAGGATGCTGACACAATCATCATGAAGAATGCCATCATGATGCTACGGAAATGGAATTCAAACAATCAAACACCGATGAGAACGTGGAAAGGAGAAGAGATACATCCTCGTCACTCGGAAGACAGTTCTCAAATCCCTTTATCAAAGGTTTTAGGGATACCATAGAATGTTGTCCATGACTGTTTCACAATTGATGTGAAAGGACTTTTGGAATTGGATACGTTAAAACCTATCACAAAAAGAGTTGTACTTCAATCAGCTGGTAAAATATACGATCCAGTTGGGTTTTTGTCACCTTACACAATTAGGCTCAAATGCCTATTATAAGAACTTTGGCTACGGAAGTTAGCCTGGGATGACGAGTTACCACCAGATATTTATGCAATATGGTCACAATGGTGGTCAGAACTTCCACTTTTATCAGAATTAAAGATTTCACGAATGATCTTCGATCCCAGTGGAGATTCAACTGATGTCCAAATCCATACATTTTCCGATGCCAGTCAAAAAGCACATGGAGCGGCCGCCTTCTTGAGGGTCAAGTACAAAGACAGAATCAGCATTAATCTCGTGACATCCAAGCGCCGGGTCGCATCTTTGAAAAAGTTATCCCTGCCCAGATTGGAACTGATGGGTGTTTTACTTGCTGCACGCTTAGCGAAGGAAGTAAAGAAAATCATTGATCAAAAATGTTCAACCAAAGGTATCTTTCTGTGGACGAACTCTCATATCGCCTTATATTGGATCAAAGGCCCAAGCCATAGATGGAAACCCTTTGTGGCGAACAGGGTTCGCGAAATTCAAGCCCTCACCGATCCTAACTAGTGGTTCCACTGTTCAGGCAAGGACAACCCAGCAGATTTCCTTACCAGAGGAATTAGAGTAGACGCTCTTTCAACCAACTCCAAGTGGTGAAATGGATCCTCATTTCTACGTGAAACCGCTTTCTGACCAAAGGAATAAATGAACCTATCCCAGAAAGGTTGTATTTAATAGAAATGAAAAAGAACTCACAAATCCAAAAAAGGACATTTCCTTGACATTGACAGTGACTCAAAACAATTTCTTTGAAAACATAATTCATATTTCAAGCAATTATATAAAATTAATTCGTGTTGTAAGTTTTCTTTGCAGGTTCATACATAACAGTGTAGAGTGAGTGAGTGAATATTAACGTCGCACTGATTAGCAACACGAGGGCTTTTGGCGACGGTCCGCGTAATTTTGAACCATGGTCAAGTGACGCGGACGACACCTGAGCTGGCACCCCCTCTCCTAACTACCACACCGCACCAACGGGAGGACGTTTGAGCTCTCGAGAGATTTAACGTGCATCGTTCCCCTACACGGCGGGTCTTTAGTGGTACTAGGATCAAACTCATGACAGCCATGATCCGATGCCTAGACCACTCGGCCACCGCGGCCGTTACATAACTGTAGAACCAGAACTGCAAAGATAAAATGAACCCCCTTACTTCATAAGAGGTAAGTCATGTTGAAAACTGGCGGGTCCGCTCATTGCATGAAAGGGAATTCCCTGAAGAAATGCGTAAATTGTTGGCAGGTGAGCCTATTCCTATTAGAAGCAAATTAACCCCCCTTAATGTTTTTCTTGATGAGAGTAACATTATTAGAGTAGGAGGCAGACTTGCAAATTCAAATTTAAACGAGAAGGCTAAATTCCCCATTATTTTACCTAGTAGAAATATTTTAACTGATATCATATTGAGCTATTATCATAAAAAATATTTACATGCAGGACCCCACTCACTCTTGTATCTTGTTCGTCAAAAATTCTGGCCACTCAATGGCAGAAATAACTGTCGTAGAATTATTCATGAATGTGTGATTTGCTTCAAAACTAAGCCCATCACAATGAATCAAATTATGGCCAACCTACCGAGAGTTCGTGTATCTCCGAATTATCCCTTTAATATCACGGGCATTGATTTTGGAGGCCCATTCTTTATTAAATTTAAAAATCAAAGAAAAGGTGCACTAAATAAAATTTATGTTTATGTACAAAAGCAATTCATTTAGATTTTGTGACAGATCTCACATCCCAAGCATTCATAGCAAGTTTAAAAAGGTTTTTTGGTAGAAGAGGAAAGTGCGCAAAAATCACCTCCGACAACGCTAAAACATTTGTTGACACAAATGCCGAAATTAAAAAATTGTTCAAAATGATTAAACGCCGCCCATCCGGTATAGTGGTTAGCGAAGCTGACTGCGGTGCCGTAGGGACTGGGTTCGAATCCTGGAGAAGGCATGGATGTTTGTGTTGTAATCTTTCCTTTGTGTTGTAAGCCCCCGTGTTATACATTGTGTGGTGCACGGGGTTTCTAAATGTTTTCAATAAAAAAAACAATGATTAAACTACCTGATCAAACATTAGCAGAAATTTTGAATAATGAATCCATAGAGTGGAATTTTATCCCACCAAGATCCCCAAACCATGGAGGACTATAGGAAGCAGGAGTAAAGTCATTTAAATTCCACTTAAAAAGAGTTGTAGGGAACGCACACTTAACTCTCGAAGAATTCATCACAATACTTTGTGAAATTGAAGCAGTGCTAAATTCCCAACCACTCACTCCTTTGACATCAAATTTCGATGATTTCGAAACACTGACCCCTGGACACTTCTTAGTAGGTAGACCCCTAACTTCCATAGTTGAACCGCAAATAACTGATATAAACGAGAATCGGTTGTCGAGATGGGAAAAAGTTAAAAAAATTACCCAACACATATATAAGCTTTGGAAACGCGATTATGTAAATAATATACAAGAACGTCACAAGTGGAAATTTAAGAAGAATAATGTTTCTGTGGGAACCTTAGTTTTAATCAAAGATGAAAATCTTCCCAGTACGAAATGGTGTACTGGTCGAATAACCAAAGTATTTCCTGGCACCGATGGTAAGGTCCGAGTTGTGAACTTGCGTGTGCCAAATGGAGAGAGAGAGAGAAACATATTAAAAAGAACCGTTAGAAGTCTTTGTATATTACCTGTATGAATTTTTTTTGTTATAATCATACATGTATAAATTAACTTTAATCGTATTTTAAGTATCATCAAATGTATTGTGTATTTTGCATTTAAGTAATGTAGATATTGTTTTTGCATTTATGTGTTGTAAATATTGTGTATTTACATTTAATCATTGTGCATGTATTTTTGCTTTGTAAATATTGTGTATCTTGTGTTTTAGTATCGTAAATTGCATTATATATTTGTATTGAAATTTCATTTCAATGGCGGGGATTCTGTTACGACCCGCATGTGCAGAGGGCGTTAGTAGTCCTCTTTGTTTACATTTTTCTCAGTATGCATGTAACCAACCCAAGGAGCGGACGTACCAACCGTCGCTCAATAAATCATCATAATTTAAAGTATACAGTCCGCGCTCTCTTTGCTTGAGTAGATAAGTTACACATAACTCAAAGTCTGCTCATAGCCATTTCAATACATTTATAGTACTACCACACCTTTTGTGGTCACAGGTATAGCTATCACCCCACCCAAATAGTTTTAAATGAACTGTAACTTAAAGCCTCGCAGAATTAGCATTTATAATTAATGTGAAATAATGTGAAATTCCGATGAAGAATAATTGCGCTATTTTTAACATTTAAGGGGCGAGAGGGCTTCAAAATGTCTTAACCCGGGAGCAAGCGCACACTCGATACTTACGCATATGGTCGTGCGGGGTGACTCAGTCACCCCAATCATTTTTTTTATAATTATTTTTAGTGTACACGATAAAAATCGTAATTCTAGAGAATAATTTAATTATGAGAAAGTATTCTTACCTACTTTCAAGGGCTTCTCAATTTTTCTTTGATAATTCGTGTTCAAGTATATTTTCTTTTATCTCTCGTGTAATATTTTAAGCCTCCGGATTAAAGGGATTACATTATCCATATCCCAGGATTAGGAATGGACTATTTATAAAAAATACTTACAAACTAATATAGTTGAAATTACATAATAAAACTGAAAACATAATTAAAAAATTGGTTTAATTATATTATTTATTGAAACAAATTTAAACAAAGTTCATCATTAAAACAAATAATGCACAATGAAATTAAAAAATTAAAATTTCTCTACTCTAGTACGCTTTATCCTCATTAAAATAGGAGTATGTTCTTTCCAGGTAGTCACCAAGACTATTTTCAAAAAGAGACATTTTTTTTCTTTTTGAATTTTTGGTGGTAGTGTCAAATCTAATAAGCTGCATTGGTGTATACCTCTTTGTTACTTTATATAGTTCTGCTACACTTAATGGTTTTTATGTACAAATTGATTCAGTTATTGAATCACAACTTGAGTCAATTTCAAGTGTTACTTCATTTGAAATAGAAGTTCCAGTTGTGCATAATGCAGTGGGATTTGAAGCGTCAAGTCTTTCGAGTAGATCCACTATTACTAATTCACACATTTAGTTGAAGAAGGAACTGTGACGATATCTATTTCTGAGACGTCGCTTATACCATTGTGTAAGTATTGCAGCAAACCACTTAGATCCAGGTGACGTTTTCCCACACGAGAAATGAGAGCTGCGTGTAATTTTTTACTTATTGCACACACAAAAAATTTCTATACTTACATATTTAATAAAAAAATGTAAATATAAACTGTAAATGTAAATATAAACTGTAAATATAAACTGTAAATGTAAATATAAACTGTAAATGTAAATATAAACTGTAAATATAAACTGTAAATGTAAATATATTTTGATAAGAAGAAATTTTAAAATATAATTCAGGCAAAAATTAAATCCCGGGATTTCGGAATCTGATAAAACACTTGGATCCCGAAACCTCCCGGGGCTGAAAACTCTACGTTACAGTGTAAGGATCAAGACAAGCTATTTTGAATACAGAATCAAAAATACAATTATAATTTGAAAAGGTTCTAGAACACTTTTTTTTTAACTTTGAAAAGTTTTTTTTCGCACGTTACACCCAATGAGATTGTAAGCTAAAAAAATATCTTGGATAGGTAATTCAACTTAATATGAATAATATACAAAATAAATGGAAAAAGTGGATTTAATTTTAAAGAATAAAAGACTAAAGTAAACTATCGAAACGCAAACCAATGTCAGTAGGAAATAAAATGTGAAGGAGCATAAAAAAGCTTTTATTCCACAACAAATGTTTACATATTAAATAAGAATCTTTTTTTTTTTTTTTCAAAATGCCTCAAAAGAATATTTATTTTAAAAGAAAACCCATTTTTTCTGCAAATAAGTTTTAGTTGAATAACATCATGAATAAAAAAATAAAAGGAGGGAATATGTATTACTACGGGGGGGGGAGCAATCGAATTTCTTTCCTCCAAAAGTTTTAATGAATCGTGCTTTAGCTGTTGTTGGCCAAAAGAGTTTTTTTTTTCTTTAGATTTTTCATATTTTTTTACCTGATAAAATGTTCGTGTTCGCAGTTATGAAGAAAGAAGATCTTTCTTTCTTTTTTTTTTGTTATAATTACAAATAAAACATATTTTTCTCTTCTCATGGTTTTATGCGTAAAAACGCTTTTCCAACTGGTAGTTTATTAACAAATCTATTGTAATTTCAACTCCATGAAAGGAACTAATGTTCTGAACAAAGGTTTCAATAATAAGAAATATTATTAAATAACTTTCTAAGTAAAATTTGTGATAATTATTATTTTTTAAATTTTAAAACAATGGTTTACGATTTCAGCGTTTTACATTCTGTATGTTTTTTTAAGGGCTAGAGAAAAAAACCAGCAAATATATATATATATATATATATATATACAGGGTGTCTAGCCTTAATGTGACCTAATAGCTAATTCCCGAACCGTTCGTCTTAGATATGCACTTCCAAATTGAAAAATTTTTTAAAACAGGTAAAGCATTTTTTTACGTGCTTTTCGAACCAAAAAACTTATTTAGAAAGAAATTACAAAAATTGATTTTTTATACGGTCCCAGGTCCTATCACTTATATTTAGGAAAAGATGCTGTACACACAAAAACAAAGTAAGCACAAAAAGTTTCATTTTATTACGATAAAAACTGGCCGAGTTATGGAACTTTGAAATTCTTATATTTTATCCATTATCTCTGCTATTTTCAAGAAGCTAGTAAGAGGCCGTCTCCAAAGTGAAATTAGTTGGAACTCTGCTTGGACACTTTCACTCTTGCACGTCACTCTTATGTAAATCGTTTTTAAATTTAAAAGCATACGTTAATAATACAATAATTGAGTACTTAAGAAATAAAATTTATTCTGTGTACGTGTAAAACATAGAAAAAATAAAATATTTTGGACGAAGAAAACATTTTAAAAGCAGTTCCAAAAAAATAGACTTACATGCTGCGGTTTCAGTCTGATTTGCTGCGTTTTTGCTGATCATGACGAACGTTAAAAATCTGTTGTGTAGTCACTTACAATTGCATACAGTCGTATTCTAGTATTACGATTTCTAGTGCTGGAGAACGAGATGTATACAAATGAATACTACGAAATGGTACTGTTTTATGTGCAGTGTAATCAAAATAAGAGAGAGGCGGCAAGACTTTTTGGCCTTAAATTCCCCCCTCGAAGAAATCCATCTTATTGTATGTGCTGCTCAACGCCTGTATAAAACTGGGAGTTGTCATAGGCGTATTCCCTTGTCTCGTGCCACACCTCATGCCTTCACCATTATTTAAGTTAATTTGGTCATTCTGATTTAATAAAGCCCCTGATTCATTATTGGCGCAACATTACCCATTATGCTATAATTTAAACGGCAAATCCTGTAGTATTTTGCTGCTATTTGTTAAAACAAGCTGTTTTAATCTTATCGGTACAAGTTGTATTTCTTTAATTTTTATTGTTTGTCATACAGCAATGCAAATTGTCAATCTATGATGTTTATTACGATGTTTTTCTTTTGCTCTTTCTGTAGATAGTGAATTACTGTTCGCTAAACTCAATTTATATACGACCCCCTTTTCTGAGCAATTCTGATGCTTCAAATTTATGTAGGCATAACTCGGTCAGTTTTTATCGTAATAAAATGAAACTTTTTGTGTTTACTTTGTTTTTGAGTACTGCATCTTTTCCTAAATATAAGTGATAAGACCTGAGGACCGTATAAGAAATTAATTTTTGTAATTTTTTTCTAAATGGATTTTTTGGTTCGAAAAGCACGTAAAAACATGCTTTACATTTTTTTAAACATTTTTCAAATTGGAAGTGCATGTCTAAACCGAACGGTTCGGGAATTAGCTATTGGGTCACATTAAGGCTGGATACCCTGTATATATATATATATATATATATATATAAATTATTTTTACTTACAGTTTAAGATGAATTCAAATGTGAATTTTGCAGCACAAAGTTTGTTTTTTTTTTTACTAACCCAGATTATTATGAATGAAAAATTATTGAAAAATAATCTAAATTCTTAAAGGGAAGAAAACTGTCCTTCCTTTTCATGTAATTGAATGAGAATGAGAGTTTTATTTAAGTCATACTATAAAACAACTCGAGAGAGAGAGAGAGAGCTATTGAGGACGGCTCTCGTTATTTTGAGCCTCGGTCAAATGACGAGGAAGACACTTGAGCTGTTACCATCCACTGCTAACTACCACTTCATACCAACGGGAGACCATTGAGCCTCAACAGATGTAGCGTTAGATCCCCTCTAAGTGGTTTAGGTGTTTTTGAAGAAATTAGATTTGCTGCCTACATTTCGCAGAGGGCAATACACCCATGACTTTATAGTCAACTGGCCATTCATTCTTGGGACCTCATTACGCCAATGTTTTGTGTTCAGATCAGGATGCTCCTGTTCTGAACTCGAAACACATCGCAAACACTAAACACATCCTAGGTTCAAAACCATAAAGCTCGTCGCCAGTAGACCCAACATAACTTCAAAGTGATAAAAAGTCAAAACAAACCAAGTGATGTTTCAGACAAGCCACATTTTCGAATTCTAATCACCAACGATTCATTGTGTAGAAAAGAGGATGCACGTCTTAAGACTTCAATAGGCCCTGGGCCCCAAAGCAAAAGCAGCTTCCGAGCCCCAACACAAATGTAGGGGCCACCTTTGACCCTTAAAAATAGACAGTGCATAGCATACGTTGTTAAGGTTACTGGAATATGACAACGCTTCACATTTTGCATTTCTTTATATTTTTTAAAAAAATTGAGAGCAATTTGTTCATTTGTAGATACGTTATTTATGAAAATTAGATATATAAACGCTAGAAAATTGAATTTTAAAATTGTAAGCAAATGCGATGTAACTATGATTTAGGTACACATTCTTCAAAATTTGTTTTTTATATAAATGTGTATTGTAAAGTATACTATTCTGTCTATGCGAATAATGTAATTTTTCTGTAATGTATGTTCAAATTTGAAAAAAATTCTACATTTTTTGTGCAAAAATTAAGAAAAGTTTAAATGATTAATTACAAAATTTTAAGAGAAAATTTTGTTTTTTTAAACGTTAATTATGTCTAGTTTACATTTATAAATACTATGTGTAGTTCTTAAATTATAAATCAAGTGAATAGGTACGAAATGGATCTTAATAATTTATCCTAAATTTTAATTACACTATTTGAAAATATACATTTCGTTTTTCCTAAATGCTTATTTTTAAGATTTGAATAATGATTAACTCTATGCATTTATAACTGCTGTTTTTACTTTAAAATAAATAAACATTCATATGTTTTAGTACAAAAACAGTTTTTGCTTTAATGTTTAAAAACAGGGTTTCATTTAAACTAGGTATCAAATTAACTTTTTAAATTCGTCAAAGACATTGTGTATTCTTATAACACTAAAAATATGTGTAAGGAGTTCTGTAATACCATGTCATGACGGTGTTCAAAGTCAAGTACAAATACTAAAACTTATAGATATAAAACTTTGGTATTTTAAATGGAAGATATTGTGAATCGTTGATAACACGTATTGATGAAGTAAGAAAAGAGAAATTAAAAAGACTTGTAAATAATCTAGAATTTTAAATTTACAATTTAAAAACTGAAAAATGATGCAGAATAATCCAATTAATTATGATATGTTTTATATTGTATTAAAAATATTATTTCACAAATCACATAGATGTGAAAATATCTTTATTTGCAATTTTCTCAAAATGCATTTTTTGGTAATTCCGGTACATTTTGTGTAAAATCTACTTTACCTATAGTGCTGACATTTTGCATTATACAAGATTCACAAATTTTTAATAAAGTTAATGAATTCATTTTCAAATAAACATTCACAAATTTCAGATATTGCACAATCTCTGCATCAAATTTACAGCAAATTTGAATTACTAAATTTAAAATGTTTAAAAATTGTTATAAATCTATATATTTTTTAAAATTTCATTTCATTCATTTCATGAATAGTTATACTCGCAAACACTCTGGAAAATTTTAAAACGATTTTTGCAGTGGATTTTATACAAAGTGAACCTACAGGAACATGCCTGGAAAATAAAAACATAGTTATTGATTACTTATACAGATTTGCTTGTGATTTAAAATGGAATGAATTTTACAGTAGCAGGTACATAAACATACAGATATTTCATCGTAAAGGGTTTACTTCCATTGCTTTTAATTTAAGTAAATGAGAACCATTTAAATTTGGTGTAAAAAAAAAGTTAATTTTTCCTTGTCGCAGACGTCCCAATTACCTTAAATACTCGAACAAACAATAACCCGAAACAAATAAATGTACATGTCTTAAATACTATTTTCAATTTTGGTTCTTTGTTGTCAAATGAGATTTCGTTACTTTACCAGGTAACGTGCATTTTGTAGTGGCCAATTCCTTTATTTGGTCATTATACAGCCCCAAAAAACTTACCTAACAATTAAAAAAACAAATTAACACTATGCATTAACTTTAGTTCCACACCGTTTTTGTTTCCATCATTTAGTCCTTTCGTGCCTTTTCTTTATTCAGATGGCAGCTCCACCTACATCGTTTTTGGAACCTTACAATCGCACAACCCAGCTCCACCTTTTGACTGAAGGAGTGTGTGGGGATGGACGACGCCAATGGACATTTAGCCATCGTACGAAATTCACAGTTTTTCGGAGAATACAGCGAGAAAAAAACAAACATTTGACAGTTGAAATTATTCGAATTATTAAGACTGAGTCGAAAACGAGATGAGGCCCCCATTGTGCCCTGGGCTCGGGTCCAGTTGACCCATGCCTAAAGACATTCCTGGAGGGACGTTAAATATGTTAAGATTTAGAGCCATCACGTTAACGTGGGAGTCAAGTGTCGCTTCAGATGTCATTTGGGTAAAAACAATCGTCTCAAAGTTTTTCATTAAACAAAAAACTCTAAAAGATTAAGAAGTTCTGGCACAGCCCTACGGTTGGGTGATCGTCAATGTCTTAGGATTTTGGTTGGTAACCAGCAAGAAATGGCAACACGAAAAACATAAATAAAACCAACAAGCATTTTTATTTTACTCTCATGCAATTATTCATTTAATCTTAATTTAAATTTTTAACCAATAGCATTAAAGTAAATTTTGGTTTATTCCTCCGCAAGTAAATTTATTTTCTTAAATATTTTTAATGCAGTAATAGGCTAATAAGCAAAAGCTAAACCAAGTAAACTCAAAACATCACGACAGTTTCAGTGGATTTGTGGGTGAAATTTTTGTGATTCAAAATAATTTTTAGAATTGTATTATTGTCTTCATTCTTCAAGTCACTCTGCAAGAGTTTCCTTTTCTTTTTTACTTCTTGGGGCATTATATTTTTATTAGGTAAAATATATTTTTTAGCAGTTAAGAAATATTTATCTTTTGCATTTAACATAGCTTCTTCTAGCGATGGTAGTGCTGGTTTTAAAGTCCTGTCTAACACATCATATTGTTTGTCAAATTTTAACGAATCCATTTATTCTAAATACTTTTTATAGTTCATCCTTTCTGTGCTCAAGTGAGAGGGGGATTATGATATTTTTTTACTAGTTTATTCAAAATTAATTCTTTATTTGTTATAGTAAATGCATTAATAATAGTATTTTAATATGCTGATGAATGTGTTTAACTTTGCATATATAATGTATATGTTTTTGCCCATATTCCTCTTACCTGATTAATCACTACACCTGCATATATATAGATGAATGCATGTACCACACTTTGTGTGCATATATTATGCAATGTATATGGCATGTACAAGTTTGGGTTATTTCCATGTATAGTGTTATTTTTAGTGTTATTTGTGTTAAGGAAACAAACCATTCATTCTCATTATCTATTATTTGTAAAGATAATGTTTCCCTAGTTAGATTATAATTTATTTGCATGGTGTTCCAAATTGTATTTACTTGTGAAAGTTTTTAAGCACTATCAGGGTACACAAAGCTACTCTTAGCCGCATTGTAATCTTTTGCATTCCGAACCATACTATCAGAATTTTCCCATGACACACAAAACAAAACTTTAATTTTTCAAGACTCACTTAATGTACTATTATTAAAATGAAATTCATATACATGGCGTTTCAAATTGTATTTATATTTGAAAGATTTTAAACTATCAGGACAAACAAAATCACTCAGTCACACTTAAATCATTTGCACAGTCAGCAAAAAAAAATAGTTCAAAACTTAAGGGGTCTCAGGACCCTTAACATATATCTGTGCACTCGAAAAAAATATCCTTCTTGAATCCAATGTAACTTAGCAATAAAGCAAAACAATCATTTGAAATTTTTATCATATGATAATCACATATATTTACATTCGTTCTCAAATTTCCGGAGGATTTGAGAACATTTTTCAAAAATTTTAAAATTAGTATTTTACAGCGCGCAAGATTCTGAAGTACGAAATTGATCAAAATTTACAAACTTAACTTTACTTGGTATAAAAATGTTCACTTTCGAAGCTATTCTAACTTTTAAAAAATTTAGAGAAAAAAATATATTTTTTAAATACAATTACAACGAAAATTTTAAAATTTTAAGAAAAAAATTAATTAAAATTAAAATTAAAAAAAATTTATAAATTTTTTTTTTGAAAATTGAAGTATAAGTTATGAAGAGCCATATTTTGAACACGTGTATGAAATTTCAAATCGATATCATAAATAGTTTCTGAGAATTTCTGCGCGCAAGCTAAAATTTGTTGTTTTGAGAAAAATGAAGTTAAAAATACGAAAGAGATAGGGATTTTGTTTAAATTTCTCTAGTTATTTCTCAATAACTTCGGAACTTTTTACAGTATCAACAACATTTTGGTATCAAAATGCTCAGAAATATTAAAGCTTTAACAAATATGTTTTTCAAAAAATTGAAAATTTTGCAATTTAAGAGTCCTTAGAGGCCTTAATCAGAATTATCACACATAACAGAATCGGAATCAGCATCGAACACGATTGTTCCTTCCACATTTTGATTCAATTCAGAATCGAAAATTTATTCCGAGGAAACAGAAGTACTTGGCCCTGAAAATGACCGTTTTTGAGTAGAAGACACTAACAAAACCAAAATATAACTTCGAACAAAATTATTAATCACATGCTACAAGAGTAGTACTAAGAGGAAGGTAAACAATTAATATCATGGCGTCAGGAAGGAAATGGCGACTATTGCGGGAATAGACTCAAAGGATTAGAAAGGAAACTAGCATTTGAGGGTGAGTGAGTGAATATTAACTTCGCACTATTCAGCAACACGACGGCTTTTGGCGACGGACCTCGTAATTTTGCAATATAGTCAAGTGACAAGGACAACACCTGAGCTGGCAGCCTTTCTCCTAACTACCACACCACACAAACAGGAGAACGTTTGATCTCGCAACAGATGTAATGTGCACCGCTCCTCTACACGGTGGGTCTTCAGCTTTGTTCCTCGTCCCTCCGGTTACCTTATCATTTCTCTCTTTAAACCTCTCTCAGGGACCCTGATTGGAAGTAGCATGGATCTACACACTGCAGACTTGATCCCAAGCATCTTTGTTTCTTTCAGGTTCCGTAAGGCCACGACCCTCTTATTGCCACATGTCCGTGTGGCTGGGCCAAAAATGTATGCTTCCTCAGCCCTTCCACACGTGTTGCTAGACCACGTGAAATGAAACAATTGACAGACTTTAAAACAGATGTGTCCCGTGTCACAAATGTTTGCATACAACTTTTTTTTCGAAATAAATACTTAGTATTATAACCAAATTTTTTTGGCGATTTTTTTACGTAACACACACTTATGACTACATTCCTATAAAAAAGCATTTTTTAATGTCAAAACAAAATCTATGAATTTAAGGGTTAAACCTCGATGGATTTAACGTGCATCATCCCTTCTACACGGGGAATCTTTCGTGCCACCAGAACAGAAAAAATACCGGCCTGCACATGCAATAAATAAATTAATAAATAAAGAAAGGTGTGTCAACGAGGGGGGGGGGAGTGAACTCCCCATAATGAAGGTATTCGGAGTTGAAATAACTTTAAAATTTGAAAGTTTCAGATAAGTTGACCATTCCTTCGAATTCTTAACTCAAAAGACGCAAACTGGGGTTTCTTTCCCGGGATCCGCTAAGATTAGCTTTAGCTTTAGACAAAGCATTAGATTTGGAATTTGAAAGGAATGTAGGAACAGATGCTTTGTTTCATATCACTTATGCAGAAAAGAATTCTACAACTAACATAAATGAAACTATAAAAAAGATTAAAAATGTAGTAAAATTATTCAAAAATCACCTCTCAAGAATGATATTTTACAAAAACATGTCAAAGAAGAGTTTGTCTGTGGTTTGTTTGGATAACAAAACACGCTGGAATAGTTTGTGGGCCAATGCTTGAAAGTTTTTTAGAAATAAAGTCAGCAATTTTAAAAGCATTAATTGACATAACAGAAGAACAAATGATGACCAATGTAGATTTCAAAACTTTGACTACAATTGTAGCAGGCTTAAAAGCCAGTAAAAATTGACCCAGAAAATTTATGCAGTTGAAATATAACTTTGAAACTGCAGAAGGTGTGTATTCTTTCGTTATTGGAGAACTGAACGAACAAAATGAAATTAATCCCAAGAATTAATGACAGACGCAACGTTAATTTATTAGAATTAATGCAATACCTGAATTTTGGGAGAAAATACGAAGCAGCTGCAGTTACTGTCGATATTTCGCGATTGCCTAGTAAAAGTTGTTTGGTTAGACAATCCCACACAAATCATAGGGACAAGGCTTTCTCTGCGAAGAAGAGGAATCGATATCCAACTCTTCTCACTCAGAAGAAGACAGCATGGAGATTTTGAAAGAAAACCTATGGACAAAAAATTAGAGGGAAAGCACACAATTTACTCTAAAATAAAAGTTTTATATTGTTCAACCAAAAAAAGTACTAGTTTCAACAAATTCCTGAAACAAGAGATGTAGTTGTTCGATTCGACTGAAAATCCATCACCAAACATTATAAGACTATGTGAGGCTTTAAAATTGATTCCTCCAACGTCAGTTGAAGTCGAGAGAGAATTTTCTGCTGCCTGGATTGTTCGTCACAAAGCTTAGAACTAGGCTGAGTGATAAAAGTATAAATTGCTTAGGCTTTCTAAAATCATATTTTAAAAATGAATAATCGTTTTATTATATATTTTTTGTATCTTTAGCTCATAACATAAATAAGTATTAATTTTAGAATTTATATTGTGTATCCTTATTTAATATATAATTATTATTAATTGTATTTAAAAATAACTTGTTTTTAAATCTTTTGAAATTTTGATGTATTTTCGTGAATCTCGGGAATGACGATTACATTCCCGAGATTTCCCGGACATTCCCGGGAATGGAAAAACCGGAAAATCAGAAACCATAACGCAAACAGCGAAGTTGGCTTTGCACGACAAAGATGAAACTTTCTGTGATCGTTTGAAAAACTTTTTTTTTTTTTTGCTTTTGCGCTCTGATGTGAGGAACGCATGCGCATGTAATACTCGCCCCCGTAGAAGAACGATGATAACACGCGTCTCTCATCCAGAAAACACTCCTAAGGTCTCTTTGCGGGGTATTTTTAGACTTCCTCATGCAGAATTCATTCAGAGCAGCGCGTTCCTTCCAACACAGAAAAGCGGCGGCTCGCCCCAAACCGCAAAAATTTCATTCAAGAAGTTGGAAAGGGATTAATCCAGGCGGGAGGACAAATTTGGTGCCTCAACTGAAAGTGGAAATCGCTGAAATGAGGTTTCCTGGAAAAACGGAATTAATATATTGGAAGTAAAGAGAAAAAAAATAAAGGATAAAAGAAACAAACCGGAATTTGTATGAGAAGCCTTTCTGAATACCTAAGTAAGCTAAAATGTACATTATAAAATGAAAAACTTACACATTTTTGTAGAACGTATGCACCAATTCGTTCTTAAAGGGTTAAAGGGTATTTAACTTTTCCCCAACCTGAAAGGTGGCGTAGATTTTCATGTCACATTTAATTTCATGTCACACGATCACTACATTGCCCATAATTCAAATATTTAGGAATTAAAGTACTTTTTATATATACAATGTATAACAATTTAAAGGACGAATAAAAAGGGTACTTAATTCTATACAAAAAAAAAAGAGAAAACATTTTTTTAATTTTTCACAAGGGTTGAAAATATACCCTGTGAACAACTGTTATTTCTAAAGTAAAGTTGATTTGAAATAAGAAAAATTTATAAAAAGACATAAAGCATTTTGTAACTTATCGAATGCTGCACCATTTTGATTTGTTGTCACATAACTGGATAATAAAATAAAATAAAACATATGTTCTAAAAATATTTGTGAGAGACTGGCGTGATGCGGATTTGAATCTTGGTGCCACTGAAGATCCGCCGATGCACGTTAAATTTATCTACCGAAAAGTCCTTTCGTTGGCGTGGTGTGGTGAGGGGATGCCAGCTTCATTGTCGTCCTCGTGGTTGAAAATAACGAGGTCCTTCGCCAATAGCATTCCCGCAGCTTTATGGTGTGTCGTTAATGAAACATTGGCTGGAATGCTTGTGGCACACAATCCGTCCTGCGGTGAGGTTCGGCGAATGGATTGTTGATTAACGTCGTAGTTTGAAACTACTCTAGAGCTGTTGACCTCTAACATTTAACCTCGGTAAAGACTAGCACTCCACACCACGTCAACGTGAAGAAATTAAGCTTCAACAGATTTGAGGTGCATCAACCCTTCTCCACGGCTGAGCACCAGTAATTGATTCCATTACTCGAGCCAGGAGTCTTCTATCTGCTCGGGAAGGAAGAAGGGTTTCGTTTTCTCTCTCTAAAGATCTCAAATACTCCTACACAATGAAGAGAGTATATCTTCCCTTTAAAGAAACTGTTGAACTACATAAATCGTATAAGGACGAACGTTATCATCCATAAAAATTTAATTAGGCCTCCTTGGAAATGAAGGCATATCGCTTCAGTTCAGTACAGAAATATCACTAATTCTGGAGACTTCGCCAACGCCTTATGCTCCGAAAGGATATGTTCCTATTTTAGAATCTATTGGTAGATATAAATAATCCTTCTACTTTTTGGACATGCTTTCTTGCTTTGCATCTCGCTATTGTTGAGGAAGACCATTCACCGCGTTTGGAGATAAAACTTTCTTCAATATTTCATCATCATATCTCATAACAGTTGGTAAAAAACTAGAAATTCAAAAATCTCATTAAGAAAATACTGATTGCTTAGTAATTATTTAGAATTAAAGGTTTCAAGATACTCATTTTTATTTTGTATCTAACTTAACGCATTGAACGGTTTATTAACAATTAAGCCTGTTTGAACTTTTGTCTTATTTATTATATTATATTTAAATTTCCACCACTTAGACGCATAAAAAATTAGCTATTTGCGTAAAAATTCTCTAATAAGCCTACATAAAACTATACTTTTAAGTAAAATTTTTCACATTTTCAAATTCTTTTGTTAGTTGCAAAAGTAAGAAGTGGTATGCACATACTTTCTTTTTACCGATAGTGCCACTCTTACCAAAAAGGGTGGCCACTCCTGCTCTGCACGGTGGGTCTTCAATTGAAACCGAAATCAGTGAGTAAGAGGTATTTTAACGTCACACTATAAAGCTATACTAGGGCTATATTGGGGACGTACCATGGTAAAGTGACGAAGATGATACCTGAGCGGGCACCCTCCTCTCCTAACTTTCACACCAAACCAACGGGAGACGTTTGAGCCGCGAAAGGTTAAATGTGCAGTGGACTCTTCAACACGACGGGTCTTCAGTAGTATCAGGCTCGAACTCATTACACTCTGACTACGAGTCAATGACCATAACCACTAGACTACTCGTGGCCACGTATTTAATGTAGCTGGACAAAATATTAGAAATATGCTAGGAAGAAGCAGAAATTTCTCTGAGTGTTAATAAATTTCGTACACAGTACTTTTTTAAAAAAAATTTCTATTTTAATTTTTGTGGAAAAAAGGGCCTCGGCTACGAATCCGAACCAAGACTCGACAACGTTAATTACGAGTTCGAGACCAAGATTGCGCGACAAACGTGAATCATTCGAAATGATGTAAAAAATTATGAATCTCCCTTTGGAAGTGAAGTAAAATCTGAGTTTTATTCTGGTATTTTTTCAAAAGCCCATCAAGTGCCACCGAGTTTTAAATCATCTTTTTTTTAAAAACGATCACTTTATCAAAATTTAAAAAAAGGAACGAGAAGCAGGAACTTCGAATGTTGATACTAGTGCCTTAATTAGAGACAAATTACTCATCAAAGAGGTTCAAGAATTAGAATCCAGTTTTCTACGTGCCTGTAAAACTCATTTTCCCGATGCAAATGAATTACATAGATTAGAAGTAACCATTACTCCCGATGAAGGTTACTGGCGGGGTGGAAAGTTCTGTTGAAGTGCCTGTTGAATATAATATGGTGCCACCCAAGGTTCGATGTTTCACTCGCCTGTGGCATCCAAATACAGATGAAGAAGGTTCTGTTTGTCTCAGTGTGCTGCAGCCAAATTGTCCTGATGGCTTTGGCTGGACTCCCACCAGAATGTTGAAGGATGTAGTGTGGGGCTTGAACTCTTAGTTTACTGACCTTTTAAATTTTCAAGATCCTCTGAATCAAGAGGCAGCGGAACATTATTCTAGAGACAAGGGAAGTTTCGTATCTAAAGTTCGACAATTTGTTTATTTCTATGCTAGAGAATAGAATGGCTTGTAAATGTTTTTACAATTTTTGTCCATGTTTTTTGTGTAGCATGGGTGATGTTTTGAAATAGTTTCCCAATCTAAATGAATTAGTAAGAAGAAGTCGTCCTTTAATTTCGTTACAGGTAAAATAAGACATTTTACATATTGATTGCAATAAACATTCATAGAACTGTAGTCATGGTATAAACATTGTAATAAATTTCCTTTTTTTAAATTCGATTTCTTACTTTTGTAAATAATTATAAACAGCCAACAAGTTTGAACAACTTCTCTATTTTTGTGGTAAGTCCTCTGAAATAAATGATTAAAGGTAAAAGGTGTAGCTATTAAATAACGAGACTGACGCTGTTATCGATAAAGTAAGCATGCGCCAAACATGTAGCGTGGAGCCTCCTCTTTCAAATATAGTTCCTCTCATTTCTGGTGGCTGTGGTAGCCTAGTGATCAAGGTTTCGGATAGTGGCTGGCGTGTCACGAGTTCGAGCCCAGCACCACTAAAGACCCGCCGTGTAGGGGAGCGATGCACGTTAAATCTGTCGAGAGCTCAAACGTCCTCCCATTGGTGTAGTTAGGACAGGGGATGCCAGCTCAGGTGTCGCCCTCGTTAATTGACCATGGTTCAAAATTACAGGGTCCGTTGCCAAAAGCCCTCGTGTAGCTGAACAGTACGACGCACAGTGGTCAGTTTTCCCGATCTAGCCCACGGAAACCCCAAAAATGAAATTGCGCGGGGGAAAAAACAACCCACAATTTATGGTCCTCTTGAGTTCCCTAGCCATGTGGTAAACATTTTTTGTCAGTACGCGAATGGAAATTTTCAAAAACCATCGGTATATATCGGGTTTGTTCTTTCTATAAGAAACACTTGCGAGCCTCATTTTCCAGTCGTTTCGTCTGAAAAAGATTTTGCAGATTTTAGCGGGGGGGGGGGTTGAAAATACGTGCTATGGGTAAGTAATTTCTTGATTTGACTTTCAGATTAGGTTCAAGTTGGATAAAAATTATAAAAACATAACATTTAGCACAGCATGTAACTTCTACTAACACATATAGGTTTTTTGTGTTTAATGGACTAGAACTTTTGGGATTGACACGGATTGATCACAGTAGCACTTAAGTCACATAGAGTAGATATAGACCTTTAATTTAATACCAAATTTAGCTGCTACTTTCTGCAACTCCCATAGATATGATTTTTTTCAGCGTTGGCCGATGGTATTACTCTGCGTGCCTTATTCGATATGTGGAAGAAAGAGAAAGATCCAAGCGCAAAACTAATACTGCTTTGAGTTTTGTTAGGACTACAATGGACTTTGATAAATATGAGGACCAGCTGCAATTAAAATTTTGAAAAATTGTTAAAAATTTCTGCTCGTTTCTGGGGGGAAAATGGATGAGGTGCCGTAGAAATGAAAAGTTGTTCTCCAAGTCGAATGATGCCTGGTTGTCGGGAAGAGTAAGATTTATATCATCCAAATCACCCCCAGGTCAACCCTCAAATCCTTCGTGGTAAACAAGGCCACGGCAAAGAGGGAAAGAGTACGTCCTCTTCTTGATTCAGCAAGCAAGCAAGAACTAGCATTTGCAACAAGAATGTCAATGCAAGCAGCTGGAGAAACAGATGCTGCCTTAATTTTGAAACAAGTGACTACTTGCTCGCCTAGACGTGCTAGTCGTCTGAAGAAATGCTTAGAGCTCGACAGCCAGAATCGGCGAAATACTGCAATAGCATTCTTCCGGAACCCAGAAATCGCCTCATCAATTACAGGGATTGATGGAATTCTAGTTAAGAAACTCCATGTAGTGCTGACCACCATAATTTGTGGGCACGAAATTGAGGCACAGAAGTTCAAAGAATTTCTGCCTGACCACAACTGAACTTTATGTAGCTCTGTATCCTTGGTGCCTCAGAGCCTCCATAAAGTGTTGATACATGGAGGTCTTTTCGTCAATGAGTCCATCTTACCGATAGAGTAAATGTCGGAAGAGGCAACAGAGGCCCAGAACAAGGACTCGAAATATTTTCTCGAGCATCACACTCGTAAATTCAACCGGAAGTAAAGCATGGAGAACATGATACAGATGCTTTTAGTTTCATCAGATCCCTACATTACAAACTTAAGAAAAATTAAAAGAAAGAAAAAAGAATCTTTGCCAAAAGAAGTCCTTGGTATGCTAAAAGCACCTCAAGTGTGTCCTTTTCTCAACACGAGTCCAGTGAACCTAGTGCTAGTGACTCAGAGTAATCCAATAACTAGTTCTATTGTTTACTAGTGACTTGACACTCTAAAAATGACCTAAGTATCGTTTTTTATTTAATTATATTATCTTATCTTTACTTTGATTTATTACTATTTTTCAATTGATATGTTACTTTTGTATGCCTAAAAATTAAAATTTGAAAAATATAAACAAGCGAATTAGTGAATTCCTTCTTTAGATTATAAAAAAACTAAAAAAAGCTTTGTGATAAAATAATTCATTTTAAAAAGTGAAATGATAACTAAAAAAAAAGGTGTTACAAATAAAGCAGGTTTTTTCCTTTGTATTATATTAATGTAATTTCTTTTAAAAGCATACATGAAAAGTTTATAAATTAAGGCATTTTGTATTAATAATTTTATAATTTTAGTTCTTATTCATCATTTATTTTTCATAAAAATTTAATATTCCGATATTATGTGAAGCAAAACACTTTAAATGTGGGAGATATTAGGCTTTTGGTTGAATTTTAGCAAATATATCATTTTATTATTTTTTTCTCCAAACTTAATTAAGATTTTGTAAAATAGATCCCTGAAGGTGTTTAAAACATCCTTAGAAATATTACAAAAATTTCATGTCAAAAAATTAATCAACACAAAACGAATAAAATTTAAAAAATTTTGAAATTTTTTTAAAAAATTAATTTGTAAAATTTTGTGAATAATATGTGCAAAATTTTATCTCGTATTATTTTCTTAAATAGAAACGTTATATGAATTGCTAAAATATAATTTTTAAATACATAAAGGGGAAAAGAAATGCTTAAAGGATGCCGAGTCCTTTTAAACACTACGCATTAACTTTTATTGTATATGTACATTGTTATGTTGGATTGTATTTGTTTAATATGTTAAAATTTAATTTTTTTTTAATTTGCCACTCTATTTCTTGTATATATTTTCCCATGTGTCCAATTACTGCTTCTGTTAATATCCTTAGATCTGTAGCGATATAATCTATATAAGCCAGTAACAACCTCCGCACCATAGTGATCATTTTGGTGTAGTGGTTAAGTTACTCGGCTTCGGACCAAAAGGTCCCGGGTTCTGTCCTCCGAAAAAGCGCGCCACTTCATTTGGTGACCCTACCTTCATCTGGTGACCTAACCAAGAAAAGCGAAACCTCTACTAATCTGTCGTGGCACCATCTACCCACAAAAAAAAAGAGCAACCAAAGTAAAAAAAATCGTCAGATAAACATGACGCAAGAGAGCAACCAAGAAAAAAAATTCGTCAGATAAATATGACGCAAGAGAGCAACAAAAAAGAGTCGTCAGATAAACATGACGCAAGAGAGCAACAACGAAAAAAATCGTCAGATAAACATGACGCAACTCATAAAACACACACACAAAAAAAACTGACTGCTCTCATTAACAACTATTTCGTTCGTTTGCCTAACCAACTCTCTGGTAGGGGAGTGTGTAGCGATATAATCTATATAAGCCAGTTACAACCTCCGCACCATAATGATCATTTTGGTGTAGTGGTTAAGTTACTCGGCTTCGGACCCAAAGGTCCCGGGTTCTGTCCTCCGAAAAAGCGCGCCACTGCAGATCCTTGTTTAAAAACTAGTTTCCCTCAGTAATAATTTATTCTTGATCCAATTCAAACTTGACATAAATTAATTAAAACCCTATTAACCTTATTTCTTGGTAAGGAAACAAGAGAGAATAACCAATTTACATAAATTACTACGATTTTTGGTCATTAGATATAATTACGAAGACTTCAAAGCTATAAAATAATTTCCGTGCCCCAGATCGGGAAAACCGACCACTGTGCGACGGTAATATTCGGTCGCCCGCTCCTCTCCTTTCTGTAAACAAATCCGTATACCACAATCTTCGTTCGCATTAAAAGAGATTACTATTTTATTTTTTTTTTTTTATTTATTTTTTTTTTTTTTTTTTTGCTGGAAAAGGATGTGTAACAATAGAGCAACGAACTGTTGTGAAATTTCACATGAAACTTGGAAAAATCATTACTCGTAATTTTTTGAAAGAAATGTATGGCAATGAAGGTTTATTGCGTGCATGTGTGTTTGAATGGCTTAAGCCTTTTCAAAAAGGAGAAAGATGGGGTTGAAGATCATTCATGGCCAGATCGCTGTTCCACGTCAAACACGATAACAGTATCGGAAAAAAATCTAGCTTTCTCTGACAGTCCGTTAAATAATCGTTCGATTTCCGAGACTGTAGAAATTGACAAAAAATCTATACAGCAGATGTTACATAATTGTGGCATACAAAAAGTGAGTGCCTATAAATGATGCCTATAATTCTCAACAAGAAGCTCTCTGTGTGAAAAATGTTTGCTCCGGCTGAATGCCTTTGAAAATAACACAATTTTGTTGAGAAGTATAGTAACGTGTGACGAATCGTGAATTTTTACATATGATCCTGAAACAAGGATCCAATCCATGCACTGGAAGAACCCATCTTTACTGATAGCCAAAAATGCTCGAATGAGAAAATCAAAATTCAAAGAAATGATTATTTTTTCCGATGTTCATGGGGTTGCGTATCTTAAGTGGTTTCTTGAAGGTCAAACTATTAATCACATCATTACTACCTTCACATTCTTACCGAATTTCATGAAAGAATATGGGAGAAATGACCCAAATTGTGAAAGGTTCACCATTGCAGCAGCTCATTGTCAATCGAGAGGATTTTTGCCACATCCAGGAGTTAGACCATCCGTTTTACTAGTCGGATCTTGCGCCATGCCACTTCTATAGCCTTAGGGGAAATCTGCATTTAAAAGAACGAGATTAGCATCCCGTTGAAGCTGTGAAAAAGAAAGCGGCACACGTCAAGGCAAGAAGACTGTTTCAAACCATGAAAGTTTCTCGTGGAGCATTGTAAGGTGTATGTTGAAAATGATAAGTAACTGCGTACGAAATCAAAGAAAAAAGTCTCGTTACTTAATAGCCCCACCTCGTATGTATTCCTTTTTTTTGCAAACTTCTCAGCTTCAGACTTAAACCTTAATGCTTAGATTCGACAAGTTGTGCGATTCATGTCTACTTTAAAGTCAATGTTCGTACATCTCTAGAGGCGTTTTCTTTTCAATCATAGTGGCTTCTGAATCATGTAGTACCGAAAAGATCAGTTAGAGAATAAAGTTTTATAACAGTTTAACATTTTAATATAAAATTATTTCGAGTTGTTTGTTATATTTTATTTCAATGCTAATTGATTTGCATTAATAAAAAAACGCATCTAGTTTTGCAAACGCAAACATTTTTGTCATGGATTGTACAGTTTATAATTATGGTCTTTTTGTAGATTTAGCGTCAAAGTACATTACTTTTACATTCGATACATCGTTATTGTCCGGACGGAGGGGGGGGGGGGTGATGAAAATTATAATTGGAAATTGGGTCGCAAATAGTAAAAGTTTGAGAAGCACTGCGATAACTCAGTTAATTTCAAGCGATTTTAATTCGAGTTTTTTTTACAAACTTAATCATATCCATACCTTGCATTGTCTGGATTATAGCATTCGTCTTCTGTTATTATTCTAGTCGTCTGCCCAGCCATGCACCGATACTGGGTCACCCGAGGTACATTGAATTATTTACATTTTATTTTCTGTGGAAGGTTTTTCACGGTTTTGTGGGACTTTCCATGGAAATCAATACATTCCTTTTTTTTTTTGATGTAACCGTTTTTTATTCTGAAGGCAGGTACATTTAAATTCTATTAAATCAAAATTATTAAATAAAAACAATCTGGAGCCTAAACAATTCCTCTGAGGGCCTCGGTAATATTGTCAAACGTTGACCGGTGCGCGGCGATAAAAAGGTTGGAAAGCACTGGACAACATGGCTATTTCGGACGTTCTTGATGAGCACCGGAATGTTTTTTAAAGATTACTGGGGCTCGGCATTTTAATTTTTATGGACCAAAAGGATTGCCGAATTTTTACTTTCTGTCTACTTTGTTTTTTAACAGTTTTAATTTTTTTTTTAAATTCTTATTTTTCTGGTTAAGACTTCGCTTATTTCGACCGTTATGGAATTTGATAAATGTAGCAGCAAAATAATTGTTTACTGACAGGATAAGAAATTTAATGGCTGAATATTTTACTGCGGATCGTACAGTGCAAATTTGCATGTCCACAATGGTAAATTTATTACAAATAGCTCATTTTTCACTCGTAGCAAATTGCGAATTTCCATTTCATTTTACTTCAGTTTTGCTTTTAATTAATTCATTTTTTATAGCTTTTTTCGATGAAATTCATTAAAAGAAATTGAATATATATATATACACAGAGAGAGAGAGAATTCCTCGAATGTATTGAAAATATATTCGACGAATCAGATTCATAACCTTTCGTAAAATTCCACAATAAATTTTTTTTTCTCCCGATACAAATTTATTTTTCTGACCTGATATTTAAATTTTCTTAAAATCTTGTTACTCGTATTTTTTCAATTTGACCCCCCTCCCCAAGTATATGTTTAGCTTTTTTTTTCTTAAATCTTGTTTGTTTAATTTGAAATTAATGTAATGATACTCTTATTTTCAGGAATGACGCCACCATCTCAGATTGAAAACTATTGGGTACAAAAATCTCGTATTTGGCGCTATTTCAAAACTTCGCCAAAAAAGGCGTTTGTCTCGAATAAATTAATTCCTTAAACTTTTCCAAGAAAAGATTATAATAGTCTGACTTTTGATATCTGGGCAAGCGTCAAAAGTCGATTCATATGTACATACCATAAATCTTCATTCTCAGGAATAGTATAAAATTTTAATAATTCAACGAAAAATTTTTAGACTAATATAAAGCTTCCTCAACATGAAATATCAAATAGTGTTGTAGATTAGGTATTATAATTTAATTCAATTTTACTGCTACTTTCTTTCATTGTAAATATAATAAAACGAGCGATTGTCTGTAACCTTTTATCTTCTTCGCCAAAGTTTGAACTAAACTAGGATTGTTTGGACTGTGGAACAGGTGATCAAACTTAGCAATATTTAATTAGATTTCATAGTTAGGTAATGAATTTATAATGGAAGACTTTAATTTTTTGGCAATAGTACTTTGAATGTGATCCGATAATATCACGTGTTCGTTGTACTTAATTGCTATAAAAATGAGTAGATGTTTATAAAAAGTCTAACGATTTTCAGATTAATCATTTTATTGTTTCGCTTAGAATTATCACTTTGTGCGTGTCGCAGAACGTATGGATATCTGTATCGTATATTTCTGTAAGGTGATTGTTTCTTCAAATTATCGTGAGCAGTATGGCTGAGAAGTACGATTTAAATTTTCTTTATTTGAAACGAAAACGAAAAAAATGTATGTGATGTAGTGTTGTATCGATAAGAGATACAAGACTACAAATTTTAAATATTCGGTATGCAAGGATGCTATGCGTTTGGTTAAAAAGGGTACGAGTGATGGTTATATTTGGGAATGTGCAGGAATACAGGAATGAATGCGCATCGTATTCAAAGGTTTGTGCAAAAGAATCTGTAGTTTGAGGAAAGCAGGATAAGTATGCTTCAGATTTTGAGGAGGAATGAGAAACCATCACAAAGGTTTATTTCTTTCCGAGGAACTTTTCTCTAAACAAAGCATTTTCTTCAGTTTCCTACTTAGTTTTTCTAAGTTGGAGCTAATACTTCTTAAGAATCGATTTTTATATAAAGCCCCCGGTAGAAAAAGTTTGAGGAATCAAATTTATAAAAGCGTTAACACACACAAAAAGTGTTACGCGCGCTTCTGCGCATGCGCCAAATCTTTCTTTTCTTACCAAAATCAGAAAAAATAATTACAGAAACAGAAAGATCATTTGTTCGCCACGATACGGTACAATTGTTTTACAAAATAATGCTATTTTCAATTTTTTACAATTTTTTCTAAAATTGTCAATATAAATGCGTTTTTATGAAAAAAAAATTTCAATCGTTCTGTACGGATTTTTTATTCTTATGAACCGATACTCTATATTATAAAAGTCCATACTTTAGTCTTTTAGAATCAGTGACTTAAAATATAAAATGTCAAAAAATTATTTTTTACAATTTTTTTTTTAAAAATCACAAAATTCTAATTAAACATTTAATAATTTCAACATTTATAAAAATAATCACATGAAACTTTGTTTCCGTTTGTCAAACGTTATTTTCAGTGTTCTATCCAAAGATTGAAACCGATGCTTAAAAATTACGGATTTTAAAAATATTTTGCGTTTTCCATTTATTACTCATTTTACAAGAATTAATTTACGCAGTATTTTTTGCTTGTTTGTTTAAAAATTACCATTGTTTGTGTTATCAATGTGTGATATTTAATATTTTAAAGATTAAGCCCTCAAAAAAATAATTAAAACTTTAAAAAAACTACGGTTTGTGTCGTTTTGTCTACTGGCGTCATTGGCGTTGGAAACAGATTTTTGAGCCAAACAACTTTTTGGCGAGTAATAACTTTTCCCCGTTCCATCTTTTTTAACTTGGCAGTCTAAATCACATCTGCTGCTGGGCTACACAAGATGATGAGGTTGACTTACAAATAAAAAGCCCTAAATTTAGTAAGTAAAAAAAAAATTGCGTGTGAAAAAAAACTTTTTTTTCATGAAAGGTACATTTTTTTTTCTAATTCTATAAGTTCGTTTACTACATCCGTTAATAAAACAAAACAAAAAATCTGTAATATCTGTAAAAATCTTAATTGTTTTTACTCAGCATTATTTTAAGTAAGTTTAAAAAAAAAAATTTACAATACATGGAAATGTCGTTTTTGTATGTTATCTTAAGATATAATAATGCATAAAACAGAATTTTGAAATTCATTTCCAAGTTTCTCAGTATTGAAATTTATCATCCTTCTTAAATCTTTAAGTTAACTTAAAAAATATTTCGATGTCCATTTGAAAAATTACGTTACTGGCATAATATGCAAAATTTAATTCATGTTCAATAAGTATAACTTTTAAAGAAAAATTATCGATTTAAACTGTTATTTAAATCAATTATTTATTTATTTTGAAATTCAGTCCTATATTTATTCCAAAAAATTTCCATTAGTAGTTGTCCTTTTTAAGTTATTTGGTGATTTCATAAATTAATTTTTATATATTTTTAACGCTGTTCATGTGGAAAGCGGTTAGAACCAAAATGGAAAGAACACAAGAAAAAATTTACATGTACACTGATATATTTTGGCTATAAGTATACAGGTTTATATAAAAAAATTACTTTTACGCAAGAATATATAAAAAAAAATTTTAATTCAATTCCTACTAGGTCGACAAACAGATATTTTATTTTAGTTACTTTTTATTAAATAGTTACAGTTAATATAAATACGTATATACATATGACACAAAATCACAGCATTAAGTGACAGAATATAAAGCGATTTTCCTTGCAATTTTTCATTTTCCTTTCTATATATGGTGTTGGAATATTTTTTGCTTTTACTATTTATTAACTAAATTTAATTATTCTAATAAAATAGTATAGTAAAAAAAGAAATCACATTCTCAGAAATTGGGCCATCCCACGTGGGATTTGAACCCACGACCTTTGGATTAGAAGTCCATTGCGCTAAAGGGACACAACGGTTGATTTTCCTTTCTATATATACTGTTGGACTATTATTTTTATTTGTTACTATTTATTCATTTTTTAAATTTAATTAGTGATTTAATATTTGAAAAAACTGTATTAACATCAAGTGTCATCCACTACAAGTTTTTAAAAATGTATTTGAACTTGAATGGATTAAATGAAAGTATTTTATTAACAACTGAAAATTTGAACAAGATATATATACATATATATACACTACTGGCCATTAAAATTGCAACACCAAGAAGGCGTCATGCTACAGACGTAAAATTTAAACGACCGGCAGAAAGTGATGCGATATGGAAATGATTAGTTTTTCAGTGCATTCAGACAAAGCAGGCTCCGATAGCGACACCTACAATGTATTTAAATGAGGAGATTATTCAGCCGATTTCTCACTCGTTGTTGCCTGGTGAAAAGTTGTTGCGATAGCCTCGCATAAGCAGCAGAAATGCGTACTAGCACGCTTTCTGACTTTGATAAAGTTCAAATTGTAGCGTACCAGTATTTCGGTCTATCGTATCACAGTATTGCTGCTCGCGTTGATCCAATCCAAGATCCAATGACTGTCGACAGAATATGGAATCGATGGGCTCGGGACGGATGAGCTCCCCATCCTGTTGATGAGGACGATGAGCTGCGGCATCGTGTTGAAGCTCTATGGGTATCTGTACTCAATGTCCAGGCGTGCTGTTATTACTGACGGAGGGGGTTGTTCTGGATCTATGCACCCAAATTTCTTGAAAATTTAATCAACAATTACTTTCAGTATAATATATTCGACCAATAAATATCCTTTTGTTATCTGCACGGCCGGTCTTTTTCTGTGAATATTAATGAAAACCTCTAAACACCGACCGAAAGTTTTGATTAAAACTGCTCCTCTCAATGGATTTAAATTAACAAGGGAATTGCTGCACATTACGGATAGCACCGGTTTTGAAAACCGAAGTGAAAGCCGTAAATGAAAGTACGTTTTTATGATTGTAGTTTTAAGAAATTGTTAAAAAAAAGCGGATCTTGTAATTAATGAAGATTTGAGCAAGTTATTGGATGAAAACTTTGCTTATTTGATTTTGAATTTGTTTCTTCTGTTTTCTACAAGAATTTTTGTAAATGAAAGAATGCTTTGATGCTTTTGATTTAATAATTTTGATGCTGAAGTTACATCCCTCGTTTCCTGAACGTAAATCTGCTTTGAAATATAATTTTGATATGATTATTTTGAAAACAGTTGATGTGATTGTTTTTGAAGAATTTCGATGCGTTTATTTTGAAGAAATACGATTTTATGTTTGTTAAAATTTCAACTGATTTTTTGAAACTAAAAGTTATTTCATATATTGCCTATTTTGATGAATATTTTGAGAACTGATACTTTATTATAGCACTGAATAATATTTTTGTATTATTGAAAGAAGAAACTTTTAAAATTTTGATAATTTTGTGTTTATTATAAAGCAAATATTTAATGTGCTTATTGAGTGGTTGAATTGTGTATTAAGTGTTTAAAAATATAGAACAATGATTTTCCAAAAATAGCCCAATCCCTTAAAATGGCAAATATGAGTCATATTAAAGTTTTGCATAGGTCAATGTTTAACGAAGAAGGCGACAGATTGAATCGTTCTAGATTACGAAAATTTTCCGGTTTCTCACCCAATAATAACTTAATCGGAATGAAAGAAAAATTCCTTAATGATTATTCTCTTAAAGATCTTACTGCAATATGTGCAGTGCTAAATTTAGAATTCCTTACTGATTCAAAGAAATGTTGTGATATAATTTTTAAAAGTTTGTGTAATCTATCTTTTTGCGAACGTTTTAAAGGAAAACGGTGACCTTGAACCAGCAGACTTGCATAACGATTCTCTAAACCATAGGTTCTCATCGTAGGCGATAACGCCCCCTTGTGGGCGTTTGAGATTTTCAGGGGGGCAGTAAAAGACCCAGAGAAAATTAGCGGGCGAGATGGCATGGAGGAACTTGAGCAGATTAACTAAAAAAAACACGCTAATTATGTGTTAACAAAAGTAAACTTTAACACTGTTTACCTTATGTTGATTATATGTATTTAAATCATTTCTATATCCATGTGTACGAAAATTAACGTAGTTCGGAGAATGGAGGAAAAACTTGAAGATTACATTACAACCAGACCTACATTAAATTGAATGATATAGTGCATTTTAATTTCTATAGTTTGTCTGCGAGCAGTAGAAAAAATGTTTCGTCCAGATTGCATTTCATTACGCATATTATCCAAGAAACATAAACCCCTGCCTGTCTTTACAACAGATAAGCTAAAACTTTTATTCCACACTTTTAATGAAATTCAGTAGCGTTTCACACACACAAATCCAACAACATCCTACCTATAATATCTTATCCTATCCAATCCTACCTATATATGACTAAAATATATATTACACTTTTAAATATATTTGTGGATATAGGTATTTCAGATTCGCAAGCAAAAAAACTTGGTCCTTTAGAAAAAAAATATAGTTAAAAATATATATTCATTTATTAATAGGACTAGCTTTCATGGCCCGGCGTTGCACGGGTTTTTACCGAGGGTATAATTCAATCCCCGTTAATTTCCTCCTTTCTTTCTGACGCCAGCACATTTGTGTGGGTGTACGATGTGAGTGCATTTCCCCCGTGAGTGCGTATCATTGCTTTCTCGTAGAAAATTTTCCCTTCTCTTTACAAAATCAGCACTTCCAATAATATTTTTCGAAAATACTTTGTTTATTTCCTCTACGCTTAGCCCGGCGTTGCACGGGCTTTTACCGAGAGAATAACTTAATCCCCATGGGAATTTCCTGTTTCTCTCAGTACGATAGCACTTGTGTGTGTGTGTGTGCATGCGCGATGTGAGTGATTTCTTCAACTATGTCATTAAAACTCCCTTTTTCGAAATTTGTCCTTGCGTTGGTGTGGTGTGGTAATTAGGAGAGATGGGTGAAAACTCAAGTATCGTCCTCGTCATTTGACCATGGTTGAAAATTTCGAGGTCCGTCACCAAAAACCCTCGAATAGGCAAACAGGGCGAATTTAAAAATCACCCACTCACTTTCCAATTCTTTCGTTGCAATTTTTTATTTCCCGGGAACGAAAATGTAGCCTTTTTAAAAATAGTTGTATGCTGAAAAAAAGACAGAAAGCGTAAATTTTTCAAATTACAAAATTTCACTACTATTTTAATTCTTGAAGTAAAATTGTGAGGATTTTTTGAAATATTCTACACGGGGAAAAAAATTTTCATGCAATTACCTTTATAAAAGAAGAAATTATTAAATGATTGATTTAAGTATTTTGAGTGTTTTATTAAAATTTGTTTAAAAAAGTTTTTGGCTTTTTTTTTTAAATCACTGATTCTAAAAGTTTTAAAAATCATTTTTGTTTCAAAGTAACGATGTTGATTCATTTTAGAAAAAATCATAAAATATGCAAAATATCTTTGTTTTGTAAAAAAAAAAAAAGTTTTTTTTTAAATTCTTAAGAAAACAGATAGTTTTTGGCATTTTATTTTTTGAATCACTGGTTCTAAATATCAATGAACTTTTTAAAAATCATTTTCTTTTAAATTCATCGATTTTATATAATACAAAACTGTAATTTATTAATATTTTTACATTAAAATTGATAAAAATTTTCATTTAGCAATTAATTGTGGCATTCCGTTTGCTTAAATAATGGCAGAACTGAAAATTTAAGAGGGAAAAATAAACAGAAATGAAAGCTTCTTGTTAGGAATTGTTGAAAAAGATAGAAAGTAATTTAAATGATTAAAAATCAGAAAAAAAACTTTTTGAAGGCAAAAAAAAATCAAAAAAAAAAATTGAAAAGTATATTAAAATAACAGAGGATCATGTTAAAATAAGTATTTATCAGTAAAATTAATTTACGTGGGAAAAATAAGCAGAAATGAAAAAATCGTGATCCCTGGATTCGAACTCGGAGCGACACGATATCACTCCGTCATTCCGTTATGATTCAGGCGTGCTACCAACTGGACTACGATGACCCGTAGCAGAAAGTGAAAATAGGCGTTAATCATAAATGAAGGTAAAAATTGAAAGTAATTTTTTATAGAAGAGGGGATATTCACATAATGATTGAAAAATCTCGATTCACGATTACATTTAAATGTATTGCCAAAAATTTATAGATTTTTGATATTTTAATAAAACGCAATTAATAATAAAGAATATATAATATATATATGAACATAGATTTTTTTTTCTAAGGAAGTTATGCCTATTTAACTGACTATTTCCAAACAAAAAATTTTCGAAATGGGCAAATTTTTCGTTTTTATAATGGAATTATATGTTAAAAAAAGAAATATAAATTAGGCATTATTTTAAAGTAAACTATAAGTTTTATGAAAGAGAACAAAAATTTTGATACTGATAAATATTTTAAAAATAAATCTCAGAAATACATTGAATGCATTTTTTAATCTTAATCTGACATATAAAATTATTTAATTTTGAAAATTATATCCCTTGAGTTAGATGCGGTCGATGGTGAAACAGGTCAAAGGTCTTTGGCGCAAAACTAATTTTCTACGCCAATGTTTGGCTAAATGTAAAAAATAGGGTAGTTTTAATTATTTTAAAAATCATTAGATTTATTTTTAGGGCATAATTTTTAAGTCAATGCTCTCAAACTTCACAAACTAATTGCAAAAACAAAGTGCTTTGAAATAAAAAATGTACAAAAACTAATGTTTAAGTTATTTCTCAGAAAAACAGCAGTTTACGAAAATCACAAAATGTTTTTTAAAATCCGTAATTTTGAAGCAATTTTTTCAATCTTCGTATATGTTACGTATAATATTGTTTTACACACGAAAAAAAGGTTTTGTGCAATTATATTCATAAATGATGAAGTTATTTAATGTGTAGTAAACATTGGGACTACATTTTAAAAATTCTTTAAAAAAAAGTTTTGGGAATTTTATTTTTTAAATGAATGGATCTAAAAGAGAAAGGCTTGAAGTTAATTAGTGTAGAATATCGATTTAATAACACGAGAAGTAATTGATACGCAACGATTTAGAATTAATTTTCATAAAAACGCATCAGTTTCAACACTTTTTTAAAAATTCGAAAAAAATTGAAAATATCGTTATTTTATAAAAACATTTATATCGTGTCGTGGCGAAATAAATGATCTTTCCGATTCTGTAATTATTTTCTGTCTGATTTGAACACCGAAAATTGGACGGCACTTTTAAGATGGTGGCAAACGTTGTATCACCGCTCGCCCGAAACGGAACGGAAGCCTTGCCAAATAAACAACGGGTAGAAGTTAAAACAATTAGGCGTTTTAATGTTTTTAATTTATATCTTTTTAACTAATTACAATATCAGAATATAAATGGGCAATACGGCTTCCCCGGAAAATTCACGATTTTTTGGTACCTTCCGCGACTTTCTGCGTCGTACGGTTCGTGAGAAGGTAGACGCACATACATACATAGATAGTTCGATAGATAGATACGCTTGTTTACCTTCGAATTTTAATAGTTTAGACTAGCTTTCATGGCCTTGCGTTACACCGGCTTTTACCGAGGGTATAACTTAATCCACATGTTAATTTCCTCCTTTCTTCTGACACCAGCACTTTTGTGTGGGTGTGACGCGTACGATGTGAGTGCATGGCCCGTGAGTGCGTATCATGGCTTTCTCGTATAACGTTTTCCCTTCTCTTCACAAAATCTCAGCACTTCCAATTTTATGTTTCGAAATTACTTTGATTATTTCCTCTACGCTTAGCCCAGCATTGCACGGGCTTCTGCCGAGGGAATAACTTTATCCCTATGGAAATTTCCTGTTTCTTTCAGGACGATGGCATGCGTGTGTGTATGCGCGCGGTGTGAGTGATTTCTTTAACCTATGTCATAAAAACTCCCTTTTTCGAAATTTGTTCTTGTTTGGCATTGTGTGGTAATTTGGAGAATTGGGTGAAAGCTCAGGGTTCGTCCTCGTCACTTGACCGTGGTTGAAAATTTCGAAGTCCGTCGCCAAAAACTCTGGAGTACGTGAACAGTGCGACTTTAAAAATCCCTCACTCAATTTTCAATTCTTTCGTTGCAATTTTTTAGGCCCCGGAAATGAAAATGTAGCTTTTTTTAAAAAATAGTTGTATGTTGAAAAAAGACAGAAAAGTAGAAATTTTTCAAATTACAAATTTTTTTCACTATTTTAAATCTTGAAGTAAAATTTTGAGGATTTTTTGAAATGTTCGACACACGGAAAAAAAGTTTCATGCAATTATCTTTATGAATGAAGAATTTATTAAATGATTGATTTAAGTATTTTGAGTGTTTTATTAAAATTCGTTCAAATAAGTTTTTGGCTTTTTATTTTTTAAATCACTGATTCTGAAAGTTTTAAAAATCATTTTTATTTAAACGCAACGATATTGATTCATATGAGAAAAAATCATAAAATATGCAAAACATCATTGTTTTGTAAAAAAAAAAAAAATTGTTCTTTTCTATAAAATTCTTTAAAGAAAAATAGTTTTTGGCATTTTATTTTTTTTAATCATTGATTCTAAATTATCAATGACTTTTTTAAAAATCATTTTCATTTAAATGAATCGATATTTATTCATTTTAGAAGAAATCATAAAATAGGCAAAGTATTATTATTTTGAAAAAAAATCCGAATCGTGGCAAATAAATGATGTTTGGTATTTAATTTATTCAATGACTGATATTAAAAGTGCAAAGTATGAACCTTTTAGTTCAGATGGTTTACTTATCATAGTTATAAGAAATCCTTATGTAACGATTGAAAAATTTCGATTAATGATTTACAGAAAACAATTCTTTTTTACTTAAAAAAATGTATATTTAAAGCAACAAAGAAAACGTTCTGATATAATATATTACAAAAAAACCGAGCATATTCATTATTTTAACAATATTTATTTTCTTAGAGCTTAAAATATTACAAGGGGTTTGCGTGTATGTGTGGTATTTTCATTTAACAATCAATTGTTTTATACTGGTAGCTTAAGTACGTCCAGAAAACTATAATCTCTCATTTTATCCAGAAAAAAACAGATTATACAGTGTTATCATTACATAATTAATCTAGCAATGAATAATAGAAAAATATATTGCTTTAGTTTCTTAAAATATATTTTATTTTAAATAAAATTTTAAAAAAATTAAATATCAAAATTCTCACCGTTAATTATCGAAAGGACTATTCATTTGTTCATTGCGTTGTTTTTGAATGTTAGATTAAAAATATATAAGAATGAAAAAGTCCTGAAATTTATTTAGATTCACTGCACAAAATCATTCCAAAAGAAAATAATACCGTGTGTGAGACTAAAATATGTTTCAGAATTATATTTTTTTTACAGTATTTTTTATTAAACTTTTCTTAAAAAAGTCCTTCTTTAAGAATGAGGAAAACTATCATAAAAAAAATAAAAGCTAGAACACTTTAAAGCGTTTATCTGTAATGAATTAAATACTTTTACCGATAGCAAATAGCTTTAGCCATGAGCGAGAGCATGAAAAAAAGGGAATTCCCCTTTCTCCATTACTCAAGAAGAGCTTTTGACCTTGGTCACTGAGTGTTAAACAGAGCTTAAAAAAATGATTCTCGCGCATGCGCAGAGACTTTAAAGCCTTTAGAATGTCTTTTTAAAGTTTTTATTATTTTTGAGGGCTCAATTTTTAATTTCAATTGTCAATTTTTCACACATTGATTGGAAGGAAAGATAATTTTTAAAGAAAAATTGTAACAAAAATACTGCTTAAATTATTTCTCGCAAAAAACATTATTTTACGAAAAACACAAACAAAACTTTAAAATCCGTAATTTTTAGGCGATTTTTTCAATCTTCCCACAGAAGTTGTATAATGTTATTTTACAATTATAAAAAAGTTTTGTACGGCAATCTTAATACTTGACGAAGTTATTCAATGTAGAGTTAAAATTGCGAGTATTTCTTAAAAATTCATAGAAAAAAAAGTTTTGCGCATTTTATTTTTTAAATGACTGGATCAAAAAGAGAAAGGCTTGAAGTTAATTAGTGTTGAATATCGGTTTAATAACACGAAAATAGATTAATACGCAACAATTTAGAAATAATTTTCTTAAAAACGCATCAATTTTAACACTTTTTTAAAAAAATTCGAAAAAAATAGAAATTATCGTTATTTTACAAAAACAATTATACCGTATTGTGGCGAAATAGATGATCTTTCCGATTCTGTAATTATTTTTTGTCTGATTTCAAAAGTATAAATCGGATGGCAATTTTAAGATGGTGGAAAACGTCGGATCACCGCTGGGCCGAAACGGAACGGAAGCTTTGCCAAATAAACAACCGGCAGGAGTTAAAACAATTAGGCATTTTAAGGTTATTAATTAATATCTTTTTAACTAATTACAATAACGGAATATAAATGAGCAAAACGGCTTCCTCGAATCGTTCCCAATCTTTTGGTACCTTCCGCGACTTTCTGTGTCGTACGGTTCGTGAGAAGATAGACGCACATTCATACATGCATAGATAGATAAATAGATACGTTTGTTTACCTTCGGATATTAATAGTGTACTAGCTTTCATGGCCCGGCGTTGCACGGGCTTTTACCGAGTGCTTACATATGTGCATTGACAAAAAAACGTACAAAATGACAAATGAAATTCATATGAAAATGTCTTTTTTTTAGACTACCTTTTTTAAAAAAAATAATAAAGATAATCAGTTTTATAATTTTTTTTAAAAAATAATATATGGCTAACTATGTTTTGTTTATTATTTTACATATGTGTGTAAAATGTTTCAACTATACTATTTTGTTGCAAGATTTAAACTTAATTGTATACTAAATAAACACAGTAACAAACAAAATAGTCCAACACCAATCATAGAAAGGAAAATCACTTTCTATTTTGTCACTTAATATTGTGATTCTGTCATACATATTTTTATTAATTGTAACTATTTAACCATTTATTTTATTTTTTGACATTTAAAACTACCTTTTTTTTTAAAAAAATTAATGCATGTGGAACCATTAGCCAGAGAATTAAATATTATATTTGAAGAAGTTTCCAGAGTAAAGCGCGAGGACTGTGTTTATATTAATCGTAACTTTATAATAAAAAAGTAACTAAAACAAAAAAAAATTTTTGACCTAAGTAGGTATTGACATAAAAATTTATTCTTTATAATGCTTGTTTTTAAAAAAAAATGAAACATTATCAGGTTTATTATGTTTTTTTAAAATAACATATGCAGCTAATTTATTAAAAAAACTCGTTAATTATGTTTTGTTTATTATTAATATTCAAAAAAATAAAAATATTTCAATGGTATGAAATTTCCTGAATGAAATCAAAATCTAAAAACTACAATAATTATATAAAAGAGTGAGCTTTTGTGAATCACATGACACAGTTTTAAAATAGCAATATAATAACAAAATATAACATGTATGCAGCTATTTCATGGTTAATTATGTTTTGTTCATTATTGTACATATGTGTATAAAATATTTTTCATATTGAATAAATATTGCTATAAGAAGAGGTATGTAAATGAAAAAATGTATTACAAAAGGATATTACGTTCAGTAAAACAAAGGAAAAAATACTTTAAAATTAAAATTACTTTTGTAACTTTAGAGAATGCATGAAGTATCATTGTAAGGCTCAGGAAATAGACTGGCAATCAATAATGAAGTATATAATTGATTAACATTGCTATTATTCTTTCTATGGAAATTATGCTTATTTAACTGAATACGACTTTTTATTTAACATTTTAAACTACATTTAAAAAAAAACATGACAAATGAAATTGATAATAAAAGTATCCATTTGTTTTATTTTTGTAACATTTTAAAAAAACTACCTTTTTTTAAAAAAAACTAATGTGTGTGGAACCATTAGCCTGTGCATTAAACATTATATTTAAAGCACAGTTTCCAGAGTGAGGGGCGATGACCCTGTTCCACGTGTCACTCCACAGTACGCAAAATAAGTGTTTACATAAAAAACTGTTTTAATAGTTGATTATGTATACACTTATCTTGCATTATTAATGCCTACATTTTTAAATTTTTAAGGGTACCAGAGCACATTATACACTTTAAAAAAGAAATTGACTTTTTGATTGAAATTTAAGAAATAGATTACATAAAAAACTGTTTTAATAGTTGATTATGTATACATTTATCTTGCATTATTAATGCCTACATTTTTTAATGTAAAACTGCTTTAATAGTTGATTATGTATACACTTATCTTGCATTATTGCCTACATTTTTAAATTTTTAAGGGTATCAGAGCACATAAGACACTTTAAAAAAGAAATTGACTTTTTGATTGCAGTTTTAAGAAAATAGAGTGAGGGGCAAGGACCCTGTTTCACGTGTCACTCCACAGTATGCAAAATAAGTGTTTACATAAAAAACTGTTTTAATAGTTGATTATGTATACACTTATCTTACATTATTAATGCCTACATGTTTAAATTTTCCAGTGAACCAATATTTTATAAAACAAAATAAAAATTTTGACCTAAGTAGGTATTGACATAAAAATTTCTTTTTTATAATGCTTGTTTTTAAAAAAAAATTGAAACATTATCAGGGTTATTATGTTTTTTTAAGATAATATATGCAGCTAATTTATTAAAAAAACTCGTTAATTATGTTTTGTTCATTATTAATATTCAAAAAATATTGGTATAATTCGTATGTAAATTAAAAAAGTATTACAAAACTATATTATGTTCAGAAAACAAAGAAAAAATATTTTGAAATTAAAATTGCTTTTGTAACTTTAGAGAATGCTTGAAGTATCATTATAAGGCAGAGAAAATAAGGCTGGCAATTAATAATGAAGTATATAATTGATTAACATTGCTATTATTCTTTCTATGGAAATTATGCTTATTTAACTGAATACGACATTTTATTTAACATTTTAAACTACATTTAAAAAAAACATGACAAATGAAATTGATAATAAAAGTATCCATTTGTTTTATTTTTGTAACATTTAAAAAAAAACTACCTTTTTTTTAAAAAAAACTAATGTGTGTGGAACCATTAGCCTGTGCATTAAACATTATATTTAAAGCACAGTTTCCAGAATGAGGGGCGAGGACCCTGTTCGACGTGTCACTCCACAGTACGCAAAATAAGTGTTTACATAAAAAACTGTTTTAATAGTTGATTATGTATACACTTATCTTGCATTATTAATGCCTACATTTTTTAATGTAAAACTGCTTTAATAGTTGATTATGTATACACTTATCTTGCATTATTGCCTACATTTTTAAATTTTTAAGGGTATCAGAGCACATAAGACACTTTAAAAAAGAAATTGACCTTTTGATTGCAGTTTTAAGAAAATAGAGTGAGGGGCAAGGACCCTGTTTCACGTGTCACTCCACAGTATGCAAAATAAGTGTTTACATAAAAAACTGTTTTAATAGTTGATTATGTATACACTTATCTTACATTATTAATGCCTATACATGTATGATTTTCAAGGGAACCAATACTTGGAAATTAAAATAGCTTTCATAATGTATTACACCGTCAACGATACACGGAAAGTTGGAGAACTCAACAAACCACAAAATTTCATGCAAATATTAATGATTTATAATTTCGGAAATTAAAAGAACATTGATAAAGAAAAAGTGACATTTTTATTAATATGATATGTATGTGTGTTATAAAACCAACTGAATAATACTCTCATCATATCCAAAATGCTTTCCAATGAACACCAAAAATCTATTTTATGCACCACGTCATCCGTCAACAATACACAGAAACTGTGTTAGATAAAAAAAAGCAAAAAAGTAAGTACCATCCATCAACAATACACAAAAACTTGGGGTAAAACACACCACAAGGTCCATGAACCATTGTAGATTCGACAACTTAATGCATCTGAGAATCAAGGGCATCTTACACTGTAACGTATCACAAAAGCGTAAAGTAAAAATTCACGGAAAACAACATTTTTTGTAAAAACTCTATTTGAACCATTTAATTTCCCTTGTTTCTTCGTGTCGTTTACCAAAACGCGAACGTAATGCATGGATGTAGCTCTTGAGAAGGCAACATACAACATCCCATGAGAAAATACTGGCTGGGGCAAATATATTCCTACTTTTTGAAGAGTCTGACCTTAGATTTATTAATGGTCATAGCAAAACCAAGCCGAACTGGAAACTGTCGCCTTTGAAGTTGGAAAGGTAGATTGCTGTCAGAAGGATGAAGCACAATTCTCGGAATAAAGGCACGTGAGCCTTTTGTATGCCCAGTCAAAATTTCAGCATCTATTACATTGGGCATCAGTTTCCGAATAATCAAACGCGTTCCATTACACAGTCCTGCAGATGGATTTAAGTTCCTGAGCAACATAATCACGGCTCCTACTTTCAAATTAAGTATGTGCGGTGGCATTCCAGAAGGAGTCATTCCGTTGATGAAATCCAATTGAAAATTGTTCTGTTCTTCTTGATCTTCAGAAATAATGCTGTCTCCGCTGAAATATGTAACATTCTGGCCTGGAAATCTTGCTAAAACTTGTTCGTTGATTTTCAGAGAATCCTCATTCTTGGGGCATAAAATAGCCTTTCCCGACAGATTTTCCATATCAAAAACAGATGATCCAAAAATTTCATCAACAATGGACTCCTTCACGACACATTCTTCGGGAATTTCCACAATATCTTCTCCTAATTGGCAGTCATTCTTCAAAGTTCCATTGCCGAGATGCAGAAGCCAACTTGCAAAATCCTGTTCATGGGGTTCTGTTCTCATATTCCTAAAGAGTGAAAATTGCTTGAATGAGCTCCAAAGAGGTGAATTCTTCAAGCAAGTCTCAACAATTGCTGTTCTATTAGCATGTACTGCAACAGGTAAAATCTGTCGCCAGTCACCACCAAGAACAAAAACCTTGCCTCCAAACGGTACGCCTAAGTCCATCAGATCTCTAAAAAGCCTGTCAACCGCACTCAAAGCATGATGAGGAGTCATAGTGCACTCATCCCAAATAATAATCTTCGCAGCCTTAAGAAATTTTCCCTCTTCAGTGTTATAACGAACACCACATGATGAATTATCCAGAATGGGGACCGGTAACTTGAATCTTGAATGCGCTGTTCTGCCACCTTCCAAAATTATAGCTGAAATTCCAGTCCATGCAACAGGAACAACAATTTCCCCCAATCCTCTTACTGAATGAATTATGGCATTGAATAAAAAACTTTTGCCGGACCCAGCAAAAGCATTCACACAAAATGCCTTAGATGAAGCCTCGTCAACATCTTGGATTGCAAGAAAAACTGCATCGAAAATTGTACGTTGCTCCGGATTCAACATTGACATTAGTCTCTCACCTTCTTGCCTTTCTTCTTCTAAGTTGTAAAAATCTGTATTGACATATGCGTGAGAAATGGCAGGTTATGGCAATTAAATGCTCATGAGGATCATGTTGTGAGCAGGAAGTTGATCGGCTATGTTGTGCAATGCAAGATCTACACTTTGCTGCACTGAGGTGTGGAACTCAAAATCTTCAGACAAATAAGATTTGAATTCTTCCCAAAGTGCCAGAGGTGATGTTGGATTACAAAAAACGCAAATAAAAGTAAACAACTGCCTTAACTTTGATGGCATTTGAAAGCTACATGCCTCCCTCAAGCAGTTTCTCCACTCACCATCATCTTCCAACAAATTCCTAACACGACACGCCTCTTTGAAAGAAATCATTTCAACACCCTCAAAGGTTCTTAACTCTTCAAAAGACTTAGCTCCCGGAACATGAAACAGAAGCATCCGTAGATGAAATCTATCTATCTTGACACAATTCGGTCTCCCAATCGTACACGTCTCTCCCATTTATTGTTCTTCCAAACAAAATGCTTCGGAATGTCAGCATATATGTATCTGTTGGCATCAGGATCCGTTCTGTTCAATTCAAACCAAGCTGTCAGCATGGTATTCCTTTGAGCAGCTCTTTCCAGTGCTTGACGCTCTTCATCATCCAAGAAGTACACCGGCTGCATGTTTGGCAAATGCACTGGCAAACGAATGATTGCATGGGATTTCTCGTGCATTTTCTTTTCTAGAAGTTGCCACATTGCTTCAGGCGCAGATACATATCTTGCATTCAAAAAGGTGTGTATCTCATCCCATGTAATTAGCCCCTGGCCATTGTGCTCGAAGACAACCTTTGCACAGTCATGACCCTTGTAAACGTACTTGAAGATATATTTGACGGACTTCAGCGAACTGCAGATTTCCACATTAATATGGGCATTGTATTTTTTGTTGAGGTATGGGTTATACGGCACAATCCACCTATTATCAACAACATTGCCATTTATCACAATATGATTTGCGTTGTCACGACGCCTATACATTGGATAACCATTGATGTTCTCAGCAGTTGTTTCTCTAGATTGCTTGGGGTATCCCTTTGTGCAAACACCATCAACGATACATGGAGCATTGGGGTTCAACACACCACAAGGTCCATGAATCATTGTAGATTTGACAATTTCATGCAATCTAGGATCCACTGTCTTGTCTGGCAGTTCTGCTGAGACTATCCGATCGATGCTCTCCGGGTTCCTTATTTTATCCTCTTCTGCTAATATCAGCAATAGATGCATGTGCGGTAGTCCTCTCTTCTGAAACTCTATGACATGAATGTCTGCAACTATGCGACCAAAAATATCATTTTTTTTCAAATCTTGCAAAAGTGCTTTCTTCTTGATGTCGAAAATTCTAGCAACTAAGTCGGGACGATCATGAAACTTTTGTCCAGAAAAAAGGTTGTCTTTGATCTCTTTCCACTTTGGGTTGCAAGTGAAAGTCAAAAACAAGTCGGGCTTACCAAAATCTCTAACAACTGACATGGCATCCTGAAAATTCTGTTGCATTGCTCTAGGACTTCCAATGAAACTTGATCGCAGAATGAGGGTAACACCTGCCTTCATGCCAGCTTCGGTAGCCAGAGCATTCACGTGGTCAGCAAGACCCAAATACGATTCAACTCGCAGTGTTCTCTGATTGTGACGAATGAAATTCAAACGGTTACCCTCAACCTTAACATAAGAATCCTCAACATACTGCTGCATAAGCTTACCTCCATACAAAATAGGATTGAAATTTTCTTTCCTAACTGATAAACGGTGAACATAAAACTGTAACTTGGTAAAACTTTGATGAACGCGAAAACCTTTCTCACCACATGGAAAAAATAAAACGTAAGTCATTGGATCGCAGTTAGGATTGAGAGTATTAATCCTGAACAGTTGGCGTTGTGTTTGGGATAAATGCAGATATCCCGGTTATTCGGTGGAATGCCATCAGAGCTTTTAAACACCATTGCAACCTCATTTGTTTTGGGAGCATTATATCTTCCTCTGTGCTGGTCAGAATCAAGTCTCTTATCACTGATGTACATGGTAACGTTTTCCGACGCATCATGTCCTTCTTCACGAATCACCTTCTGCTCCAGTTCCCACATCATTTTGTACGCAGCTGCAAAAGGGTTGACTCTTCTAATTATCTCATCAAATCTTCTCATAAGTTCCAGATTGCATTCAGAATTTTGACAACGCTCCATTCGTCGACAAGTAGCAAGTTCAGAATCCAAAACATATATAACTGAGCAAATTTTTCTTCTCCTGCTTGAGCTGGATGTAAATGAGAAGTCCTGTGATAAATGTGACCATGAATTCTGAAGCAATATGCTCCTCTACCGGCAGGTGGTACAATCTGTGCGCCCATTGAAGCAAAGGACAGAGCACTGTAGTATGACCTTATGTTTTTCTTGAAATGCTCAGATAAATCATGGCTACCATCCATCAATCCTTTCATTTCTACTGGATATGTTGAAGCTTCTTCAATTATCTTCCCATTATGGCAGCAATGGGTGTAAGCTCCTCTGACATTCTTTTCTGCCCCAAAATACAACCCCCCCCCCCATTTCAGACAAACATTGCCCATTTCTCCACAGTTATGCTCTTCAACAACCGGGTAAAGAAAGGTTCTTGCGGCATAAAAAGTTTGTATCTTAAAGAAATTTTGTTCTTCAGTGACGTTCAGACGGCGTCCTCTTGCATGCTGTGCCATGGTTGACAGTCGATGACTTCTCTGTTCTTCCGTTTCCTCCGCTCTTCTCTTCTGGTCACGTTGTGCCATGGCTGCCAATCGGTGACTTCTCTGTTCTTCCGTTTCCTCTGCTCTTCTCTCCTGGTCACGTTGTACCATGGCAGCCAATCGGTGACTTCTCTGTTCTTCCGATTCCTCCGCTCTTCTATCCTGGTCACGTTGTACCATGGCAGCCAATTGGTGACTTCTCTGTTCTTCAGTTTCCTCCGCTCTTCTCTCCTGGCCACGTTGTGCCATAGCTGCCAATCGGTGACTTCTTTCTCCTTCAGTTTCAGTGGCTCTTCTTTTGCCTTCTCTAATTGCCTGCCTTCTACGGGCAGCATCACCTGTAATGCTTTTTTTCCGTTTAGGCATTGCAGATGAAAAACAATCAAAACAAAGCGGGGGGGGGGGAACTATTTAAAACTTTAGAGCTAGACCTGATTTACAAATTGAATTAATACGATGCAATGATTTTCAACATTAAAACATACTAAATAAATTACTACAAAATAAAGTTTCAAGCACCCATTTTTACTTTTAAGAAAGACATATACAAAAACAATTTAAAGTTTATCACTGATCTAATATTATGCAAATAAATACGTTACGTTTGAAGAATTACTTTGAAATCTACAACAAAATTAAAATAGAAACAATCAAACAAAGTAAAAATACTAATTAAAACTTAACAGCTTAACTTTTAAAAAAGACACATACAAAATGAATTTAAAGTTTTGCATTATACTCTACAAATAAATACGTTAGGTTTGAGTAATTCCTTTGAAAATCGACAACTAAACTAAAACAGAAACAATCAAACAAAGTAAAAATACTAATTAAAACTTAAAAAGAGAGTACTTATCTTTTTTTTCTTTGACCAGAGAAATCCTAAAATTTTTGACAAATGGCGGTAAGCCAGAGCAGCCCGATTCACGATTACATTTAAATGTATTGCAAAAAATTTATTGATTTTTGATATTTTAAAAAAAAGCAATTAATAATAAAGAATATATAATATGAACATAGCTTTTTTTTTCCCTAAGGAATTTATGTCTATTTAACTGCCTATTTCCAAAAAAAATAATTAAAAATCAGAAAAAAAACTTTTTTAAGCCAGAAAAATAAAAAAAAATGAAATGCACATAAAAATAACAGAGGATCACATGTTAAAATAAGTATTTATAAGTACAATTAATTTACGTGGGAAAAATTAGCAGAAATGAAAAAATCGTAATCCGTTGATTCTAACTCCGAGCTACACGATATCACTCCGCATGAAGTAAAAATTGGGACTACTTTTTAAAAATTCTTTAAAAAAAAGTTTTGGGAATTTTATTTTTTAAATAAATGGATCTAAAAGAGAAAGGCTTGAAGTTAATTAGTGTAGAATATCGATTTAATAACACGAAAAGTAATTCATACCCAACAATTTAGAAATAATTTTCATAAAAACGCATCAGTTTTAACACTATTTTAAAAAATTCGAAAAAAATAGAAAATATCGATATTTTACAAGAATAATTATACCGTATCGTGGTGAAATAAATTATCTTTCCGATTCTGTAATTAGTTTTTGTCTGATTTCAACACCGAAAATTCGATGACAATTTTAAGATGGTCGAAAACGTCGGATGACGGGGGAAAAAAATGTTCACTCGCATTTTTTTTTTACTCGCCAAAGTTACTGATTTCCCCCTGCTCAAGGCAGAATTTTTTTAGTGTAACCCTTGAGTTAGATGCGGTCGAAGGCGAAACAGGTCAGAAGTCTTTGGCGCAAAGCTAATTTTCGACGCCAATGTTTGGCTAAATGTAAAATCGCGTATTTTAAATTATTTTAAAAATCATTACCTTCATTTTTAGGACACAATTTTTACGTTAATGCTCTCAAACATTACAAACTATTTGTAAAAATAACGTACTTTGAAATAAAACATGTACAAAAACTAATGTTTAAGTTATTTCTCAGAAAAACAGCAGTTTACGAAAATCACAAAATGTTTTTTAAAATCCGTAATTTTGAAGCAATTTTTTCAATCTTCGTATATTTTACGTATAATATTGCTTTACACACGGAAAAAAGGTTTTGTGAGATTACCTTCATAAATGACGAAGTTATTCAATGTGAAGAAAACATTGGGACTATTTTTTAAAAATTCTTTCAAAAAAAAGTTTTGCGAATTTTATTTTTTAAATGAATGGATCTAAAAGAGAAAGGCTTGAAGTTAATTAGTGTAGAATATCGATTTAATAACACGAGAAGTAATTCATACCCAACGATTTAGAAATAATTTTCATAAAAACGCATCAGTTTTAACACTATTTTAAAAAATTCGGGAAAAAAAGAAAATATCGTTATTCTACAAAAAAAATTATACCGTATCGTGGCGAAATAAATGATCTTTCCGATTCTGTAATTATTTTCTGTCTAATTTCAACACCGAAAATTGAATGAAAATTTGTATATGGTGGGAAACGTAAGATTATCGCTCGGCCGAAACGGAATGGAAGTTCCGCCAAGTAAACAACCGGCAGGAGTAAAACAGTTAGGCGTTTTAAGGTTTTTAATTAATATATTTTCAACTACAATATTGGAATATAAATGGGCAATACGGCTTCCCCGGAAAATTCCCGATCTTTTGGTATCTTCCGCGACTTTCTGCGTCGTACGGTTCTTGAGAAGATAGACGCACATACATGCATAGATAGATAGATACGTTTGTTTACTTTCGAATTTTAATAGTGTAAGGCTAGCTTTCATGGCCCGGCGTTGCACGGGCCTTCTCTACTTTTATAAATTTTCCGTTCCCTTCACAAAAGCAGCATGACCAATATTCTTTTTCGAAATTACTTCGGCTTCTATGTTTTCCCCCTCCGCTAAGCCCGGCGTTGCACGGGCTCTTATGGAGTGTATTACTTAATCCCCATGAGAACTTCCTCTTTCCCTTATGATGCCAGAACTTTTGTGTGGGTGTGTACACGTACGATGCGAGTGCATGGTCCGGCATCACTTGGGCTTTCTCGTTTAACATTTTCCTTTCTCTTCAAAAAATCAGCACTTTCAATATTCTTTTCAAATTTAGTTTGACTTCCTTATTTCTCCTCCCCCCGCCTCACTTAGCCCGGCGTTGTACGGGTTTTTACCGAGTGAATTACTTAATCACCACGCGAATATCCTGTTTCCCTCAGGACGACAACACTTCTGTGTGCTTGTACGTGTGCAATGTAAGTTATTTCCAAAACAATGTCATTAAATTTCCCATTCTCGAAGTTTGTTAACTTCTTTCGTTGTTTCGTGTTGTTTCATTCCTTTCCATTTAACCCGGCGTGGCACGGACATATTCAAATGCATAACATATTTCTATGGAAATTCCCCTTTCTTTATCGAAACTCCTGGTATGTGTGTAATTCATATATATTAACGACATTACAATACCCTTTTTCAAAATATCTTCCGGATCTTACTGATGTCAAACAGGTTTCTTTTCAGGTCACAGTGTTACAGTGACTTTTTTGAGTGTAGAACTATTTTCCTCCTTACTCTCCCCTCAGGTATAAGATTTAACTTCAAATTTCTATTACTGACTTTTGAAAGACAATATTGCTTTAGTAAAAAAATTATAAATTTAAACAATAAAATAAAATTATTTTCATGCTTAATTAAAAAAGTCATCATTTTTTTTATAATAGATAGTTTTTAGGAATCTAAAATACTAAAATAATTTTCAGGTTTTCATTAATCAATCAATCGTTACTTAAAGTTAGCTTAAAATTGGGTCTAGATCGTATTTTTATCCAAAATTATAGGCGATATTTTTTTTTATTAACAAATAATTAATTTAATAATAAAATAATAGAAATATTCCTTTGATTTTTAAAAAATATATGAATTTAAATCCTTAGCTATAAATACTAATAAAAAAAATTCTACAGATAGCTCTTGTAACGCTTGGATGTTTGATTAAACATATGTAAGTGTTAAAAAAACACTAAGTTATATGTTTACATTCACAGAAAAAAAACATTCAAAAAGAAAATAATACTATCTGATAAAAACATTTAATTTTTTTTTTAATTTTATAGTTTTTCACTCCGCTTTGTGTTAATTAATTTATTTAAACACGTATCTTTCTCTCTCTCTGCGAAACAAATATATTATACAAAACTAACTTATTATTTATTTTATAATAAAATTGATTAAAAATGTTCATTTAGCAGATTAATTGTGACATACCGTTTACTTAAATAATGGCAGCACTGAAAATGAAGTCAAATTCAGATCAGTGGGTGGGCAGGGTGAAGAAATTTTTCAAATTACAAAATTTCACTACTATTTTAAATCTTGAAGTAAAATATTGTGAGGATTTTTTGAAATATTCGACACACGGGAAAAAAGTTTCATGCAATTATCTTTATAAATGAAGAAATTATTAAATGATTGTTTTAAGTATTTTGAGTGTTTTATTAAAATTTGTTTCGAATGCATAACATATTGCCATGGAAATTCACCTTCCTTTATCAAAGTTCATGGTATGCGTGTGATTCCTTTATATTAACGTCATTACAATTCCATTTTCGAATTATCTTCTAGATCTTACTTTTTATCCAAAATAGTAGGCGATATGCTTTTTATTAACAAATAATTAATTTAATAATAAAATAATAAATTTTTATTTATTTTAAAAAATATATTAATTTAAATCCATTATCTATAAACAATAATAAAAAAAATTTTTCTCATAGCTCTTGAAACGTTTGGATGTTTGATTAAACATATGTAAGTGCTAAAAAAACACTATGTGGGAAAACCTAGTTATAAGTACACATTCACTGAAAAAAACATTCAAAAAAAATAATACTATCTGATAAAAACATTTAATTTTTTAAATTTAATTTTAGTTTTTTATTCGACACTGTGTTAAATAAATTATTTAAGCACGTATCTGAAGAAAAAAAGTTTTTTATACAAAACTAACCTGTTAATTATTTTATGATAAAATTGATTTAAAATGTTCATAAGCCTTTATTTACATATTCACAGTATAAAATTCAAAAAGAAAATAATACATGTGATAAAAATATATTTCAGAATATTTCCTTTTTTTTTATATATTTTTCTTATATTCCACTTTTCTTCAATAAAGCAATCTTTAATAATAAAAAAACTATCTGTTGTGTCCCACGCCAAATGATTTAAGGGAATTCCCCTTTTACTACGTCAGCGAAACTCAAAACAACCGTAACCTTTCGCGTCTTCCAAACAGAAAGCAAACGCAAAGTGACCTTGACGCAAATCATGGTTTTTATTATGGAATTATATGTCAAAAAAAGAAATATACATTAGGCATTATTTTAAAGTAAACTATAAATTTTATGAAAGAGAACAAAAATTTCGATACTGATGAATATTTTAAATGAATCTCAGAAATGCATTGAATGCATTTTATCATCTTAATCTGACAAATATAGTTATTTAATTTTGAAAATTTTATAAAGAAAAATTGACGAAAAAATAACTTTTTCAATCGCATTTTTTTTTACTCACCAAAGTTACTGATTTCCCCCTGTTTAATGCAAAATTTTTTAGTGTAACCCTTGAGTGTTAGATGCGGTCGACGGCGAAACAGGTCAAAAGTCTTTGGCGCAAAGCTAATTTTACCCAAAATAATAGGCGATATACTTTTTAGCAACAAATAATTAATTTAATAATAAAATAATAGAAATATTCCTTTGATTTTAAAAAATGTATGAATTTAAATCCTTAGCTATAAATACTAATAAAAAAAGTTACAGATAGCTCTTGTAACGCTTGGATGTTTGATTAAACATATGTAAGTGTTAAAAAAACACTAAGTTATATGTTTACATTCACTGAAAAAAACATTCAAAAAGAAAATAATACTATCTGATAAAAACAATTAATTTTTTTTTAATTTTATAGTTTTTCACTCCACTTTGTGTTAATTAATTTATTTTAACACGTATCTGACGGGGGAAAAAGTATATTATACAAAAATTAACTTATTATTTATTTTATAATAAAATTAATTCGCAAAAAACTCAAAAATTCTTCCCAGTGTTTTTTAAACTTTTCATGATCGCAAAAACGGTACTTTACGAAAATCACAAAATAAATTTTAAAATCCGTAATTTTTAAGCAATTTTTTCAATCTTCGTACAGATTACAGATGATTTTTTTTTACACATGGAAAAAAAGTTTCGTGCGATAATTTTAATAAATAACGAAGTTGTTCAACGTTAAGTAAACATTTGGTCTAATAATTAAAAAATCGCAGAACAAAAAGTTTTGGTCATTTTATTTTTTAAATGAATGGATCTAAAACAGAAAGGCTTGAAATTACTTAGTGTAGAATATCGATTTAATAACACGAAAATAAATTCATACGCAACGATTTAGAAATATTTTTCTTAAAAACGCATAAAAATATTCTAATGTTTGATTTTAAAAAAAAATCATTTTTTTTATAATAGATAGTTTTTAGGAATCTAAAATAATAAAATAATTTTCAGGTTTTCATTAATCAATCAATCATTACTTACAGTTAGCTTAAAAATGTCTCTCTAGAACGTATTTTTATCCTAAATAATAGGCGATATAATTTTTATTAACAAATAATTAATTTTATAATAAAATAATAGAACATTCCTTTGATTTTAAAAAAATATATTAATTTAAATCCATTATCAATAAATACTAATAAAAAAAAATTCTACATATAGCTCTTGAAACGTTTGGATGTTTGATTAAACATATGTAAGTGTTGAAATCCACTTTTGGGGGAAAACCTACTTTTATGATAACATTCACTGAAAAAAACATTCAAAAAGAAAATAATACTATCTGATAAAAACATTTAATTTTTTTTTTTAATTTTATAGTTTTTCACTCCGCTTTGTGTTAATTAATTTATTTAAACACGTATCTCTCTCTCTCTGCGAAAAAAAGTATATTACACAAAACTAACTTATTAAATATTTTCTAATAAAATTGATTAAAAATGCTCAATTAGTAATTAATTGTGACATACCATTTGCTTACATAATGGCAGCACGGAAAATGAAGTAAATTTCAGATCAGTGGGGATGCAGCAAATGAATTCAATCATTGAAGAAGAGAGAATTAATTTACGTGGGAAAAATAAGCAGAAATGAACAAAATCGAATTCTCTAGATTAAAACTAGACATAAAAATTAGAATCTCTGCGGCGTAGCGGAAGCGACGCGCTATCCAACAGCGCCACCCAGACCCGTAGCGGAAAATGAAAATAGGCAACAATAATGAATGGTAGGTTCAAATTGAAATTAATTTTTAATTAGAGGGAATCCACAGGATTTTCGCATAACGATTGAAAGATTTCGATTGAAGATTACATTTAAATGTATTGCAAAAAAATTATTGATTTTTGATATTTTTATCAAAAGGAATTAATAATAAAGAATATATAATATGAACATAGCTTTTTTTATAAGGAATTTATGCCTATTTAACTGACTATTTCCAAAAAAAAAATTTCGAAATTGACAATTTTTTTTTTTATTACGGAATTATACATTTGGCATTATTTTAAAGTAAACTATAAGTTTTATGAATGAGAACAAAAATTTCGATACTGATAAATATTTTAAAAGAATTACAGAAATGCATTGAATGCATTTTATCTTAATCTGACAAATATTGTTATTTAATTTTGAAAATTATATAAAGAAAAATTGACGAAAAAATAACTTTTTCACTCGCATTTTTTTTTTTTTTACTCGCCAAAGTTACTGATTTCCCCCGTATAAGGCAGAATTTTTTTAGTGTAAGCCTTGAATTAGATGCGGTCGAAGGTGAAACAGGTCAAAAGTCTTTGGCGCAAAGCTAATTTTCGACGCCAATGTTTGGCTAAATGTAAAATTGCGTATTTTAAATTATTTTAAAAATCATTACCTTCATTTTTAGGGCATAATTTTTACGTTAATGCTCTCAAACATCACAAACTATTCGTAAAAACAACGTACTTTGAAATAAAACATGTACAAAAACTAATGTTTAAGTTATTTCTCAGAAAAACAGCAGTTTACGAAAATCACAAAATGTTTTTTAAAATCCGTAATTTTGAAGCAATTTTTTCAATCTTCGTATATGTTACGTATAATATTGCTTTACACACGGAAAAAAGGTTTTGGGAGATTACCTTCATAAATGACGAAGTTATTCTATGTGAAGTAAACATTGGGACTACTTTTTAAAAATTCTTTAAAATAAAAGTTTTGGGAATTTTATTTTTTAAATGATTGGATCTAAAAGAGAAAGGCTTGAAGTTAATTAGTGTAGAATATCGATTTAATAACACGAGAAGTAATTCATACCCAACGATTTAGAAATAATTTTCATAAAAACGCATCAGTTTTAACACTATTTTAAAAAATTCGAAAAAAATAGAAAATATCTTTATTTTGAAAAAAAACAACTATACCGTGTCGTGGCGAAATAAATTATCTTTCCGATTCTGTAATTATTTTCTGTCTAATTTGAACACCGAAAATTGGATGAAAATTTTTATATGGTGGAAAACGTAAGATTATCGCTCGGCCGAAACGGAATGGAAGTTCCGCCAAGTAAACAACCGGCAGGAGTAAAACAATTAGGCGTTTTAAGGTTTTTAATTAATATCTTTTTAACTAATTACAATATCGGAATATAAATGGGCAATACGGCTTCCCCGGAAAATTCCCGATCTTTTGGTACCTTCTTCGACTTTCTGCGTCGTACGGTTCGTGAGAAGATAGACGCACATACATACATACATATAAACATACATAGATAGTTAGATAGATAGATAAATACATTTGTTTACCTTCGAATTTTAAAAGTGTAAGACTAGCTTTCTTGGCCCGGCGTTGCACGGGCTTTCTCTACTTTTATAAATTTTCCGTTCTCTTCACAAAATCAGCATGACCAATATTTTTTTCGAAGTAACTTTGGCTTCTATGTTTTTCCCTCTCCTCTAAGCCCGGTGTTGCACGGGCTTTTACCGATTGTATAACTTAATCCCCATGAGAACTTCCTCTTTCCCTCATGATGCCAGAACTTCTGTGTGGGTGTGTACACGTACGATGCGAGTGCATGGCCTGGCATCGATTGGGCTTTCTCGTTTAACATTTTCCGTTCCCTTCAATAAATCAGCACTTCCAATATTATTTTTCAAAATTAGTTTGACTTCCTTATTCCCCCCCCCCCCGCCTCACTTAGCCCGGCGTTGTACGGGTTTTTACCGAGTGAATTACTTAATCACCACGGGAATATCCTGTTTCCCTCAGGACGACAACACTTCTGTGTGAGTGTACGCGTGCAATGTAAGTTATTTCCAAAACAAAGTCACTATTTTCCCCCTGACTCTACCCTCAGATATAAGATTTATCTTCAAGTTTCTATTCATGACATATCAAAAACAATATTGCTTTAGTAAAAAAATAATAAATTTAAGCAATAAAAAGAAAACTATTTTGATGCTTGAGTTAAAAAAAAGTCATCATTTTTTAATAATAGATAATTTTTAGGAATCTAAAATATAAAATAATTTTCAGGTTTTCATTAATCAATCAATCACTACTTACAGTTAGCTTAAAAATGTCTCTAGAACGTATTTTTATCCAAAATAATATGCGATATACTTTTTATTAACAAATAATTAATTTAATAAGGAAATAATAGAAATATTCATTTGTTACAATATCGGAATATAAATGGGCAATACGGCTTCCCCGGAAAATTCCCGATATTTTGGTACCTTCCGCGATTTTCTGCGTCGTATGGTTCGTGAGAAGATAGACGCACATACATACATACATACATACATACATACATAGATAGATAGATACATTTGTTTACCTTCGGATTTTAATAGTGTAAGATAATTTTTAGGAATCTAAAATAATAAAATAATTTTCAGGTTTTCATTAATCAATCAATCACTACTTAGTTAGCTTAAAAATGTCTCTAGAACGTATTTTTATCCAAAATAATAGGCGATATACTTTTTATTAACAAATAATTAATTTAATAAGGAAATAATAGAAATATTCATTTGTTTTTAAAAAATATATTAATTTAAATCCACATTATCTATAAATAATAGCTCTTGAAACGTTTGGATGTTTTATTAAACATATGTAAATGCTAAGAAAAACACTATGTGAAAAACCTAATTATAAGTACACATTCACTGAAAAAAAATCATTCAAAAAGAAAATAATACTATCTGATAAAAACATTTAATTTTTTTTATTTTTAATTTTAGTTTTTCATTCGACACTGTGTTAATTAAATTATTTAAGCACATATCTGAAGAAAAAAGTTTTTTTTTTATGCAAAACTAACTTATTAATTATTTTATGATAAAATTGATTTAAAATGTTCATAAGCCTTTATTTACATATTCACAGTATAAAATTCAAAAAGAAAATAATACATGTGATAGAAAATATATTTCAGAATATTTCCTTTTTTATGATATATTTTTCTTATATTCCACTGTTCTTCAATAAAGCAATCTAGGAATAAAAAAAACTATCGGTTCTGTCCTGCGCCAAATGATATAAGGGAATTCCCAATTTTACTACGTCAGCGAAAGACTCAAAACAACCGCAACCTTTCACGTCTTCCAAACAGAAAGCAAACGCAAAGTGAATGACCTTGACGTAATTGAGATTTTTTTTTAAACTTTTCTTTTTTTCTTTTTTTGAGAGCTTAACTTTTACGTTAATGACTTGAGCATGGTTGAAAATTTCGAAGTCCGTCACCAAAAACCATCGAATAGGCAAACAGTGCGAATTTAAAAATCACCCACTCACTTTCCAATTCTTCAACAGAAACAATCAAACAAATTAAAAATACTGATTAAAACTTTGAAAGAGAGTACTTACCTTTTTTTTCTTTGACCAGAGAAATCCTAAAATTTGAGAAATTGCGGTAAGAAAACGAAACGAAAATTAGATATGGCGGGGTGCCAGCAAAAATTGCTTATACCCAGGATCCCTGACAGAGCAGCCAGGGTTTATAGACGGGCAATTGGTTGAAAAAATTTGTCTTTAAGCGCATGCGCGAATGTCTTCCACAACTTTAAACTGTATTTCTCAAGGGAAATCGCTGTCTTAGATGAATGAAAAGGGGGAATTCCTCTTTCTTACGTCACTGAGAACAAATATCTGCCTCATTTCAAAACTGAAACTTTAAGATTGACCTTCGTCTACCGCTCATGCGCAAAAAAATCAAAAAAAAAAAAATCTTGGGAGAGGTTCAAATTGAAATTAACTTTTAATTGAGGGGATCCACAGGATATTCACATAACGATCGAAAAATTTCGATTCACGATTACATTTAAATGCATTGCAAAAAAGTTATTGATTTTTGATATTTCAACCAAAAGCAATTAATAAGAATGAATATATAATATGAACATAGCATTTTTTTTCTAAGGAATTTATGCCTATTTAACTGACTATTTCCAAAAAAAAAATTTTAAGTACATTAAAATAACAGAGGATCATGATAAAATAAGTATTTATCAGTAAAATTAATTTACGTGGGAAAAATTAGCAGAAATGAAAAAAAAGAGCCCCGGATTCGAACTCGCAGCGACACGATCCGCTCTACGGTGTAGCGAAGCGACGCGCTATCCAATTGACCCACCCAAACCCATAGCGAAAAATGAAAATAGGCAACAATAATGAATGGGAGGTTCAAATTGAAATTAATTTTTAATTGGAGGGAATCCACAGGATATTCGCATAACGATTGAAAGATTTCGATTGAAGATTACATTTAAATGTATTGCAAAAAATTTATTGATTTTTGATATTTTAATAAAAAGCAATTAATAATAAAAAATATATAATATTAACATAGCTTTTTTTTTCTAAGGAAGTTTTGCAAAAAAAAGTTTCGAAATGGGCAAATTCTTCGATTTTATTATGAAATTATATGTCAAAAAAAGAAATATACATTAGGCATTATTTTAAAGTAAACTATAAGTTTTATGAAAGAGAACAAAAATTTCGATACTGATAAATATTTTAAATGAATCTCAGAAATGCATTGAATGCATTTTATCATCTTAATCTGACAAATATAGTTATTTAATTTTGAAAATTTTATCAAGAAAAATTGACGAAAACATAACTTTTTCACTCGAATTTTTTTTTTTTACTCGCCAAAGTTACTGATTTCCCCCGTTTAAGGCAGAATTTTTTTAGTGTAACCCTTGAGTTAGATGGGGTCGAAGGCGAAACAGGTCAAAAGTCTTTGGCGCAATGCTAATTTTCGACGCCAATGTTTGGCTAAATGTAAAATCGCGTATTTTAAATTATTTTAAAAATCATTACCTTCATTTTTAGGGCATAATTTTTACGTTAATGCTCTCAAACATCACAAACTATTTGCAAAAATAACGTACTTTGAAATAAAAAATGTACAAATTACTACTGTTTAAGTTATTTCTCAGAAAAACAGTGGTTTACGAAAATCGCAAAATGTTTTTTAAAATCCGTAATTTTGAAGCAATTTTTTCAATCTTCGTATATGTTACGTATAATGTTGCTTTACACACGGAAAAAAGGTTTTGTGAGATTACCTTTATAAATGACGAAGCTATGCAATGTGAAGTAAAAATTGGGACTACTTTTTAAAAATTCTTTAAAAAAAAGTTTTGGGAATTTTATTTTTTAAATTAATGGATCTAAAAGAAAAAGGCTTGAAGTTAATTAGTGTTGAATATCGATTTAATAACACGAAAAGTAATTCATAACCAACGATTTAGAAATAATTTTCATAAAATCACATCAGTTTTAACACTATTTTAAAAAATTCGAAAAAAATAGAAAATATCGTTATTTTACAACAAAAAAAAATTATACCGTATCGTGGCGAAATAAATGATATTTCTGATTCTGTAATTATTTTTTGTTTAACTTGAACACCGAAAATTGGATCACAATTTTAAAATGGTGAAAAACGTAAGATTACCGCTCGGCCGAAAAGGAACGGAAGTTCCGCCAAGTAAACAACCAGCAGGATTAAAACAATTAGGCGTTTTAAGGTTTTTAATTAATATCTTTTCAACTAATTACAATATCGGAATATAAATGGGCAATACGGCTCTCCCGGAAAATTCCCGATCTTTTGGTACCTTCCGCGATTTTCTGTGTCGTACGGTTCGTGAGAAGATAGACGCACATACATACATACATAGATAGATAGATAGATAGATAGATAGATAGATACGTTTGTTTACCTTCGGATTTTAATAGTGTAAGATAAGATATTTTTTAAAACTTAACTCTTCTTTTCACCATGTATTACATACACTCTTATTTCTCTAGAGTGGGAGCGGGTGGTATCGAAGTATTCACTAGAAAATGGGGCGGTATAGAAATATTTACCATAAAAGAGTTTGCCAGTTCAAAAAGGTTTGGAACCTACACTCTAAGCCAATGCGAAACCGCAGGTCGGAAAGTCTGATTATTGACTCAAATGAAAATGTATTTTAGCAGACTATAAATAAATTTCAGACATTCGGATTAAAGGATATTGTTGATTCTGTAAAACCTTTTTCGTCTTGAGATAATTACAGCGTTGAAACTCTTATTTCTGATGGGGAAGATATTTTTAATTTACACAAAATAACAAATCCAATTCATCAAGTAATTTTTGTTAAAAAATATTTGTCAGGTCCGGCATTGATATTAATTAGATCTATTCGAGGCATTACTAGTTGGAATCAAATGAAGCAAAATTTATTAGATGAATTTTCGGATAAAATCAATAGCATTCAATCACATCAGTTGATGGAATCCAGACGTATGAAACCACATGAAACTTTACAAGAATACTTTTTAGCTATGCGAGATTCAGCCCACAGAGGCTGTCTCGATACTTCCTCACTCATTGAGCATACTATTAATGGTTTCCCTGATTCATTGCAAATCAATCCCTAAATTTAAAGAGAAACTTAAAATTTTTGAAAAACTATTTAATGCTTCAAAAATTCTTAGGCAAATCAATGAAAGAAATTTTCACAATCCCCTCATAAAACGAAATTGGAACGAAAGCGTGCTCTAAACCCGCAGTTAGTTTGTTATTCCTGTGGTTTAAGACATAAATGTACCCACTGTACAAACAGGCCGCATGGGAAACAAAGCTATGGTTGCAATAGTTTTGGTAATGTACATGCTGATTGCCCAGAAAATAAAAACAACTCGCCATCTAACCACAAATATGATGATTCCTTCTGATAGGACTGTTCACTCAATTTTACAATCATCTGGACAATTTTCAGCTAACAGTTTGCAGGTTGAAGTTTTAATTAAAGGAAATAAGTTAATTGCTCTTTGTGACACTGGTTCACACAAGCCCCTATTATAAATAAGAAAACAAAAACAACAATTGGTTCTCCTCCTTTGTACCCTTCCCAAACAACCCTGTCTTGTTTCGGCAAAGATAGAGTTCAAAGTATTGGGTTCTTTCAAGACAACATTACCATTCAAAATTATACTCTACCTACAACAATCCATGTCCTTAATGAAGATGTATTTCGCCTTGATGTGATTATTGGCCTTGACTTTTTACCACAAACTCATTTTACATTTGAGAAAAATGGCATACGCCTAAGCGACAAAATTGATGCCGACCCATTTGTAAATATTTCTAATGATTGTGATGAAACAACCTCTGTTGTTTATCTTTCTCATATTGTAAATAATAAAAATTATGAAGAAGAAAAGATTCGCAAAGCCTTAAATTAAGGGAAGCGAAGAAGCTAGAGGAAGAAATTGATTACTTGAAAAAGTTAAATCACTCTCTGAAAGAATAGAACAACAAATTAAAGCAAGAGAAGGAATCCTTAGGTAACAAAGGGCTTTAGATGAAGATTGCTGAAAAAGAAGTCGCAGACTGCAAAGACATACCATTTATAATCCTTTCTGAAGAACTAACCATTAAAGATGAGGAAATAACCCAACTTTAAAAATAATGTTAAGAAGCTAGAGAAACTTCAAACAATCAAAGAAGCACATACCAGTTTCAAAACTTCAAAAATGAGTAACAAACCTGATGAAAATGAAGTTTCCAAAGCTCATTTGGATGCAAAAGAACAGGAAATTGAACTTGAGGCTGTCAAGAAGCATTGTGAAGAGCAGCAAGATTTCAACAAAGAACTGAAAGCAAATACCGATAGGAAAGGTGAAGTAATAGGAAAGGCGAAGGAAAACATACGGCAATATAAAAAGCGACTTGAACTAGAAACTGATGATATAGAACTATGTAGTGGCATCACCTGATTACAAAGCTCACTGCATTTAGCAACAGCAACTTTTTTCTCCTTCATGTTTTTGTGTGTTTACTTTTTCTGTTTCGTTTTTTTTTTTCCCTTTCAGATTCCTCTTACATTTGATGCTGAGAATAGCTGCGACAGTCTGAATGGCCGGCGGTAGTATCCCTTCACGCCACTTGGAATAGCATCGACTCCTAACAGGAACTATCTGATTAACTGTGACTGTGATTTTGGCAGACATGTTGGATGTAGAACTGAGTGCAAAACGTGGGGTAGAGATTATGGACTTGTTTCGCTACCTGATGTAAAGGGCAGCCACCGGCCTTCTTTTTATCAATTCTACTTGAGTATTTATGTTGTGTCGTCACCTTTTTAACTAATTAAATGTCTTTATATGTGAACAACGCCGTTTATCTTCATTTCCAACCCGAAGATATTTTAGTTACCACAAGCCTCTTGCCACAGTGATTAATAATGGCGAGAGTATTAATGTAATTAATACTCAAAGTGAGAAATTAATAGTGAAGTAAATCAACCTTCTTAACAATGTACTCATGTACTATGAGTAACATATATTTGGCGTATATTATTTTACCGAATCAATATGAAAAACGGAAATAGAATAAAGAAAATACAAGCATGGTTTCAGTATTATATGAGATGCGTTTATTTACCTTGTTTGACTACTATATAATTAAAGACAACCGTTCTTAAAGAGTAAAACCCAGTCGGGGTGCGTCGGAGCCGACACACACATTTTTTTCTTTAATTTTTATGAAAATAACAGATAAAAAATTTATGACTAATAACTTTCAAAGTATTACATGTAATTCTTTTTATTATTGGTTTTGTCATTTGGAAAATGATATTTTGTAACCTTTCGAAATAACTATCGATGCACTTCGATAGTTTGCGACCGCTTCTTGTCGCCAAAAAGTTGCCTTTGCCAATTGATCACCTATTCTACACTTTAGTCAAATTTGAATTCATATTTCATTCTGTATGTTATTGGCATATGAAATTTTTTTAAAAAATACGAAAATAAAAAAGAGATCAATTTTTTAATTTTCTCTAAAATTCTATATTTTTACTATTAAAGGTTAATGAACAATTTGTACCGAATCATATAGAAAGAACAAAATTTATTTTCCAAGTTTTTCTTCCCTATAAATTGGAATTTTATTTTAATATTTAATATTACAGAAAAAGTCCCAACCTCTCAATTTTCATCCACTTAGCAGGATTTCGTATTAAGTTCATGTAGATACTTTAAACATGCCCATTTTATATATGATGTGATAGTTTCAGTATTTAAAAATATTCAACAAAAATGAGGTTCTTCGTTTTTTAATATAACGACGAATTTTGTGCTAAAATATGGGAAACGAAATGCTCTTTTTCGGGAGAAAAAGCAATATAATTTTACTTGACTTCGTATCTGAAAAATATTCCTCCAGGAAGGCGTTGTTGGCCTAAAAAAAACGCAATTTCGGAAGAGCAACTCCAAACGAGGCATCGAGAGAAAGGTAGCACAAAGAAGCGCACTCGTGAAAGTAACTTCGTCAGCTCTGACTACGAGAATCCGTCCAAGTTCATGGCGGGATCCGTCTGGAGCACACACGTACAGGGCACCCGCCCTCCCATTGGCGCACGTGGTCCGCCCCCGCTGCCACCCCCGGATGCCCCCTCCCGATACCGCGATTCAGTCTGCGAAGGCGCTGCGAAGGGTGCGCGCTCTCTCTCTCTCTTCTGACCTTCCCTCTCTCTCTCGGATGGTGAGAAGTTCTTTTGCTCTCTGAATTCCAATGCTCACAAGGAAAATCTGTTTCAGACTTTGGAGGATATCGTTCGTGAAGGAAAAACACTGTCCGATGAATTTGTTATTGGAATGTAAAACTCAAATATAGCCATACCTCCAATCTGCTTGTGTTGAAATCACTAATGCGAATTTTTTTCTTCAAATTATTTTTTAAAAATTTTTGTTTAAAAATTATATAAAAGATTCGTTTGATTGACATATGTATACGGATCGATTTCGCTTATTTCCGCTCTGTGGAAACGTTGACGAAAACATATGTATCTCGTTCAAGGATGAATGCTTTCCAATGACCTCAGGATGATCACGGAGCATCTATAAGATTAGAATCCAACCAGAACTGTTATAAATCAAAAGTTGGTGAACATACAGAAAGCGAACTAAAATTGGTTATTGTGATGTCGACTGATTGAGACAGGGCAATGTCTCCGACTCATGCTAAAATGTGACCGTCACAAGGGACTAGTCGCCTGAATCGTGCGTGTCCGAGGTCTGATCCTAGGCAATGTCAGACATTGCCAGGTGACAACATTTCCAGTCCGACATGTCGGACGTGTGTGTGACCGATCTGGACCGACGCCCCAGCGAGGATATGGACGCGGACGCCGATGATGAGGATGACAGCGACCGAGAGGACCGACAGCCCCTGGACCTGGAGGGCTCCATCGTGGTGGGGGGAGCCCTGCACCGGCGGGGTTCCGTTTGCAGCTGTGAGACCACCTCCTCCAGCGGCAGCAGCTGCAGCTGCCAGGAGAGTGGCTGCGACCACAGCTCTCTCAGCTGTAGCAGTTCCAGGAGCACGAGGGGCTACACACCGACCCGGGACAGTGTCGGGTCAGTCGTGGACGACAGTCTTCCCTACCCCAGTTTCCGTCCCGTGACCCTCTTCTGTTTGTCCCAGACGTCCCACCCCAGGGACTGGTGCCTCAAGATGGTGAACAATCCATATCCTTTTGTGCTCGTGGATTTAAAATTATTGTTATTATTAACAAGTTTCTTCCACAAGGTAGGCTGTTTTACATCTATATTATGTGACTAATTATATATCCTACACACACTATTCTTTTTACTATATTATTTATTCTTTTTTTATATTATTTTACTTGTTAACTATTAAACAATTGTTTTGATTGGATGTAAATAAAATATTTAGTTAGATGATCGGTTTAGTAGGCATTAAAAAGAACATTACAGACATCGTTGGGTTCTTTTGTACTAAATTATGTTAATGAATTTTTTATGCATGTAGTGGACTCTCACACAAAGAGCCTTTTTGTAATTTTACATTCAACTAGGGAATGGATAGTATTCGCATTAATAACTACTGTAAAGAATAAGCTTTTCTCTCTGGACCGATATCATTTATAGGTTGCATTATACTTTTATATGTATGGGGATCTAAATTTAACATGTATTAATTGCTAAATAAAAACTGTGCAAATTGTAACGCCTTTTGATTTTTTAGGTAGTTTAAACAGCAGTACTTTATGGAGATTGTAAGATATATGTGTGTGCTTACAGTTTGAAGTGATCCTTGTTATATCATTTTGTTCCACAGTGAATAGATTGTACCTCAACTTTTCCGCTCCACTCTCAATTACCATTACGAAAAGAATCCCCTTTTTCTGCAGTTCATTTAGAACTCACAATCGAATCTCTAGTGAAAGTACTTTAAATGGATCGTATAAAAACAAAAAGTTTCAGATAAGATTTTTATTATGAAAAATTCCCTTTCGTCTGTGTTCTAAAATTTATGTTTTCCATTGATTTTTGAAATGCCTTTCATGTGCACTGATTTATTTTCATATTTAAGTGACTGTAAAATTTTTATTTGATTTCAAAAATTCTTTATCGACGCTGCAAATTAGTTTTTTTTAAATGCAGTCGTTAATTCTGATGAAACAAAATGCAAGTTAAAAGAGCAAAGCTCGTCAATAAAAGAGAAAGAGAGTTATACGGAAATAAATAGCATCTAAAGTAATATTTTTTTCAGTTGTACAAGATATTTACTTAAGAAATATGTAATTCTCTAGTGATTTAATTATGAAATTTCTTCTTTATATAAAGATAAAAAATGTATAAATTTATTATTTATTTGTTTCTAATGTGTTAGCAGGATCATTTGCTTTTTTAAAAGTTATTTTGTTATATTTATATATATATATATAGTAACAGAGGAAAAGTTCACATTTCTTACATGTGTCTGCTGCTACTGCAAAATCTTTTTAAATTTGGCATGTATTTACTTAAAGTAATTATTCGCACAACACTGAATTAAAAAATCATTTGATAAATTTACTGAATATATATATATATATATATATATATACATAATAATACTGTATGCTTAATTTGATTAAAATTTTTGATAATGGATAGTTAAATGAAAATTCAGCTAATGGTTGATTACTTCTAAATAAAAATTATGGATTATAAATTCCTAACATGTTCTAAAATAAAATTCTTAGATCGCATTACCAAAAAAGAATTGTAAGAATTATTTTAACTTTCAAGAATGAAACATCTTATTAGGGAGTTGCCATAATTGTTCCTCGCATTTCAATGTTGACATTGAATGTTTTATTTCGTAGGCTTTGAATGTTTCAAATTTTGAACAAAATATCGAAACAAGAATTTATTTGATAATCCAATGCATCGAAAGAATAATGATGATTACTTTTCTTCTTTCTCTATCTGAGCGTTTGCGCGTTGACCGTGTTTTCAACTATGCATTTCTAACTAGAATATTTCCTACTCATTTATTGTATCACTACTGTTGTTAGGCTCCAAATTCTGCTAGGGTAAACTTCAATTTATTCTAATGTGTGTTTATTATCATCTAACAAGTTTTAATAAATACTGGTTTTGTTTACGTTGAGGCTAGCTTCGCATCTGAAGAGGACATAATATGTGTTGAAATTTCAGCTGCGTTAAAAAAATTTTGTTGTTGTTGTTGTTGATATATTGAATAAACTCATCATAACTGTAAAATAACCTTTCTGGTATTTTTAGATGTACGTGTTCTCAACTATGTCTATATTTTTAAATACTATATAATTGGGCAGCAGTAAAGATTTCTTTATCTTTCTCTTTGGTTTTTTTTTTTAATCTAAAGAGTGACACACGCAGACCACATTCATGATACAATTATGCTCAAACCCCAGCGAAACTTAATTTAAAAGTTATATTATTCGCTTTAAGTGTATTTTTTAGTTTTACTCAAATATCGCAGGTTGCATTTTGCTTTGTTTCAAACGCGATTAATTAAAATATAAAACGCATTTAATCAAAGAATAAAAGTATGTTTTATTCATCCATATCTGTATTATATTGATACATAGTATTGCTCCATTTCAGTTTTATTTTCTAATGCCTTTTTTTTTTAAATTTTGGTTTTTGTGTAATGCTTTGAACTAATAAAAATTCATTTCTCCAACAATTCTTTGGCGATAGATAATATTCTGTTTTTCAAATTACAATGTTTTGACATAAGACTGCTTAACTGTTTGGATAACATTTATTTGTCACTAGTATTATACCATATCTCTAATTGTTTTCATTTTGCATTTCTTATATATATATATCAAGCCTCTACCTAATGAGATAACAAAATATATATTCTTCACAGATACAATTTCAAATTTATATTCAATCTCTTATACATATTATTACATAATATTTATATGATAATACTTGTATGATAATATTTAAAATCAAGAAATTCACCTCAGGTATTTCGTTTTTAACCCCCCCCCCCTACACACACATAAGTTAGCGAATAAGAATAATTTTAAAATGATTAAAGGTCTAAAAACTTTACGAAAACGACATATTGCGATTGGAGAATAATATTTATTTTAAATATGTTTTCCTTAAATTTTGGAAGAATGTACTCTTTTAAATGTGATAAAAACATTGTTTATGACCTGAACGAAAACTGATATTTTCCCTCACGTTCTTAAAATTTAATTTTTCATTTATAGGCGTTATTTCGTGCGCCTATGAAAGAAAAACGAGAGTCACAAGTGAAAAAAAAAAAAACGTAAGAAAAAATTTGATTAAGAAAACAAAAATTTTAAATTAAAAATTTTTATATAGGATATATTAAAAAAGTACATTTTTAGTTTATGCTGGTAAAATAAAAATTTAAAGTTTTAATGGTAAATGTATTACATTAACAAGTTTTTTAAAATATGAACTGAAATCACCCGATTCCTGTAGGGAAGCTTAATTTGTTAAATGATCGGTGACAAATGACATCTATTAATCCATTGCTCAGTATCAGCGAAGCACATGTCGTTTCTTCTTTTGCTGTAAAAAAATCGGGGAAAAGACGAGGTTTTTTTTATCTTGATTCCTTTTAAAACATTTTATGATTCCATAAATTGCTATCGATTGGTTGAATCGCTCAAATACCGAGAATTGAAGAGCTTAAATTAAAATTCGTCATGATTTAAGTCTGCTTGTGCTCTGTGGGTTCCAAGAGATCAGAGCCTATCATAACGCGCCCTTTTAACACAAAAAATGAGATCGAAATTGAAGGGTACGCGTTATGTGTGGGGTGTAAAAAATACAGTTTTAAAAATAAAAAGAGATACATTCAAAAAGTTAGGCTTCTACATGTATCTGAATACTGCACTTGAAAAATCATCATATTCTGTTTTATTTTCGCATTCATTATAAAATTCTATTTCATTTTTTCATCAGTGACTTATAAAGGGCCGCAGTAGCCTAGTGGTCAAGGTAACGTAGCCAGTGCGTCATGTGTTCGAGCCTAGTACTACTGAAGACTCGTTGTGAAACGTGCCTTCTATTTACTAGGTTTTAATTTCAAATTCTATTCTTTATTTATTCACTCATGGACTACTTCTAGACTTTCTTTAAATATAAGAACGCTACACATTTTAGATTATATGGAAAAAATATGTTAAACTTAAAATTGCAGTTTTTTTTTAAGTATGGGTACGTGTTATTAGCCGGTAAACATATGTACAACCTTTAAAAAGTACTACTGTTTCAATAGTGTGGTTAAGAACAATTGATGAATTAACCTATGAATTATTTTATAAATTCTCTCAATATTGTTTTACTTTATCTAATTATTTAGCTTTGTTTAACATATTCTAGTAATTATTATAGGCTATAATATGATCGTTTTATATTATTAGATTATTGTTTTATTTGTAATAATAGTTAAACTTCGCAAAACTTTGCTTAAACCTGCAATCCTGCTTTCTAAGGCCAAGAGTTTGCTTTAGTATTTCTGTGGATAAGACATTATACAATCATGATATAGTTATCTTAGGTTTATAACTATTTTGTGTATATTTCTGAAATATATATATATATATATATAGTATCATAAAATGAAAAAACGTAGTATAATAAAATTGATAATACTAAATTATATAACTAACAAAGCTAGAAGATTTAAACCAGATTTCAAGAAATACAACTTTAAAAAATGATGGAAAAGTATATTGTACAAGAATTAACTAAGCGTATGTATAACATGAAACAGAATTAGAACTTTAACATGTAAGAAACCAGAAGTGTCAATGGACTAAAATGAAGACCTATTATGATTTCTAAAGCTGTTGCTGAATTAGGACCAGCAAAATTAGGGTTAAATATATTTTACGGAACTAACCTTCCCTGTACAGCAGAAATTTTCGACATAATAGCAAAACATAATCATATTGAAAAGTTAAGCCTAAAACCAAGCACGTGTAATTTGCATCCGACAGAAAAATAAAATAAAAATAATATAAAATATGAAAGGAAATGATTCTTAACAAGATGAAAACAAAAAATAATTTTGAAAAGGAAAAATAAAGCAAAAACTTAAATGAAAAAAATGCAATCCACAAGGGAGCGGAAAAAAAGATCAGTACATTCAAAAGCAATCACGCTAAATGACGTTAAAAATGACGTGTTAAGTTGGTAAAACCAGGAACAAAAATTAGTGGGGACACCTGGATAGTTTTATTGTAATTAAACTAAGCAAACTAAAACATATTGAAAATAATAAAAAACAGAAGGAGAAAAAACAAAGAATAATACTTAAACATTAAAACGGAGAATTAGAGAGATAACTTAGAAATATATTTAAAAATGAATTTACTTGGATAGTTGTATTTTAAGCAATTATTGCAGAACAACTTATAATTATTTTTAACATCATCATCTGTGACTAAATCGTTGTTTCTTTTTATAAAGTTTAAGATAATATTTCTAAAAATAGATAGATGTTGGTTACTACACCAAAAAGGCATTTTAATAATGTTAAAATCAAAAGGGTCTCTTTTATCAAAAATATAACTAATTAGTATATTATTCTTAACATTTAATTGTAGGTCTAAAAAGTATATATATTGTTACGTAGATTAGGGTTCGAGGATTTTATGCAAAACCAGTCATGAATAACAAGGCAGTTCTTTAAGAGCGATGAGTATTTATTGTCGAAAATCAATCCTTGAAATACAGGATTCAGCGGCAAAATTCACAGCATAAATAACAGAAGGATTTTACACCTTCAACAGCACTCAGATACAATAAGCAGTGTCTAAAATACACGTATGTAAATGACTATTCACAAGCACAGCCGAGCTGATCAAGTTCGATCCAAGTCTACTAATCGCTAATCAAAACAATGCTCACTACTCGCTGGTTGAAATCAGACTGACCGTTGCGGCGAGTCTCTCTCTATTTATAGCAGAGGCCGAAATTTCTGGAAAGATGCGCTCGCGCCACAGATCGTGAAATTAGTGGATTTCTCCACTAATTTCTAGAAGAATCCAGAGGGTCCCGAACTTGCCAACATGGTCGCCAAATTGGTCACCAACTTGGTCGCCAAAAATGATGCCAACTTGGCTCTATCGCCAATATTTCGTCAAGTTCCCATTGAATCGCCATTATAACGTAAGGGACAGCGTTGCTTGTGAATATTACAATTTTACCGTGAAATAAATATAGCATAGAGTAATATAAAGGCATTGCGCATCCAAATACAAATTATTTACATTATTTTATACAAAATTCGTAACAATATATATTCAAATTAACTGTGGTGCTTTTGAGATAATTGGTTGGTTGATTATTTTGTTGGTTGGTCTTCATTATAATTGTTGTTTGATTTGATTGGTTGTAAGATTAATGAAGGGGGTCTTTGATGGAAGAATTATAAATATAGTTACCTGCTGCATTAATATTTATCGCATCTTTTTGATTAAAATTATATATTTATTAACATCTTGTATCCTTTTCTTTTTTCTTATAATAATGAATGAATAAATAATCTTAAAGTTTTATTTTTGAATGTTTTATGGTCTAGTTTGTATTTAAGAGTATGTGAACTTTAGTTTGTGAATCGTGAATATTAGACTCAATTGTAATTCTCTGCAGAATCTCTTCACTTAGATGTCTTAAAATATTAAGGAAAATTTCAAGAGCCATGCATGTTCTTACGTGTGTCTCAGAAGAAAAGTTGTGAACATGCAAATTTTTTTTCCCATAGTTTTACTAATAGAAAAAGAGAAAAAATATCTGGTGGCTTTAATATGAAATGGAACAATTAATTCCAATACATATCTTTATTTTTGGTTCAGTAAAATCACGTTACAATTTGTTACGTTAGTGCTTCTCAAACTTTCAATATTTGTGACCCAATTTTTAATCATAATTTTCATTGTGCCCCCTCCCATGTAATAACAATGTATTGAATGCAATAGCAATGTAAATTGACGCTAAAGCTATATAATACGACCTTCATTATAAACCGTACAAATTATCAAGATAAGTTGTAAATTTTGTATGTGTTGCTTTTAAGTAATAGATATTCATGTTAATTTTAAGATTTAAAAAAAAAGTATTATATGTCATTTTTCCTTTCTACATTTATAAGTATGTGTTATATCAATATAAAATTTATTTTTTTATTGTAACAGAAATGTGTATACGTATTGCTTTGTGCTTCTTCAATAAGTTAATAATTTTTTTAAATAATTTTTTATTTTTGACTTTTTGATATGCTCGTACCCTCTACTAAGGGTTATTTGCCTCTCAAGGCCCCCACAGTTAGAAAATCACTATGTAACAGTATTATTTTGAACTTTCTACAAAAATGTATTTATGGATATAGAATTATTTTTAAACAGCAGCGAGAGTGCTTGCAATCGATTGGATGCTAGGCTGAGGATTCCAAAAATTATTTATTTTTCTTTTTTTCAGTATTGATTGATTGTTTATCAAAGTCGTACTCTCCGAAGCAACAGGAGGGCTATTGGATTAAATTTTTATGGATTCATTTATTGGCCTTTTTTCACTTTAGAACGTTTAAAAGGCTACCGAATTATTTATTCTAGTTGAAAAGAATTTTGTAACAATGATTTTTATCAATGCTTTATTAATGTTATACTATCCAAATTCTATTCGGATTCGTGAAAGACTCGCTTTACCTCTTACCTAAAAAAATGAGCCAAGCTTGTGAAAACTGTATCACGCTGTTTTTTGTGTGTTGTTGATTATGAGTAAACAGTAACTGAAAAATATTTGCAGAGTTGGTGAGACAGCTTAAGTGTTTCAGCAGGATTTAAAATGGCTAATTTCGTGTCATCAATAATCCTCGTGTTGCTTAGTAACGCAAAGTCCTAGTTGGAAAATCAATTGTAATGCTAATAAAGCAAGTTTTAGCTTTAAGGAGAGGGCCGAGGTTTTGTTTGTAGCTTCTAATGCGTGGACTCTTCTGATGCATCGCAGTGAGAGTAGACTACTTGTTGTGGCCATGCCACTCGCTATCAAATAAACCGGGTTTTTCTATTTTCAAAACAAGTAAGTTCTCAAACATTTTGACCTACTAATGTGACTTGAACATTAAAGTTAAGCATTATGAAATGAATGTAATAGGTAGCTTTTTTTAGCTGACAATGTTTTGTCCTTTAGTTTAAATGTTCATTTTCTTAGATGGCGTGTCGGGTATTACGGAATACGGGATATTCTATAATATCCGATACATTCCGTTCTGTTGTATCATTTGTAATTGACTTGATGCCATCAACTAAAGAATCATGAAACAAAGACGCTTAATGTATTATCTGTAACGGACAGTTCTCCCAAGATCAACAAGGGAAAATTTGGATTCAATTCTTTTACTAATGACTTTTGCTAATAAATTCGAAACAGAAATAACTTTCACGTATTCTTAAATATATGGATTGTATAGTTAAAAATAATGTTTTTTGAAGACTTAATTGGTCCCCTTGTGGTTTAAACCACCTATTTCATACTACCCGACTGTTCCATAAAATATATCCACCATTTACCATTTTTTAAAATAACTTTTTATAACAAAATAAATGTTATTTCTGTTGACAATTTTTTACAATCGTTTATTGTGCATATTCATGATGATTTTTTGGGAACTTTTATCAAAAACAAGTAAAGTTATATTTAGAAATGTAAATGGTTATTCCATAATGCCCGACTCTCATCTATATTTATATATAGATATATATATAGATATAGATATAGATGAGAGTCGGGTATTATGGAATACCCATTTATATACATATTTATATATGTTGAAGTTAAAAAACATATATTATTAAGAGATAGGGCGCATCTAATCTATAAATTTAAAAAAATAAGCATCATAACGAAAGGAAGCGCATAAACATCTATCAATTATTCTCTGATAGTTCTTCTTTTTTTAAAACATCACACACATTTATCGAGATCCATAATATTCTCCCATAAATACGATTCGAAGGGAAAAACATTCCTTTAAAAGAATTTTAAAGCAGTTTTAATCCAAAAAGATGGCCGTAGTAGCAGGGTGGCTATGGTCGCAAACTTGTAACTAGTGTTGTCAAACCGCAAATTCGAGTCTTGATGTCCCTGAAAACTCGCCGTCTCGTCACTTAACGAGGTCGTCACCTATAGTAAACAATCAGCCAAAAAAAAAAAATTTTAAATCTTAAATTGTATTTTCAGAATATATATATAAAAATATGGAATTCATAGATCCCATTCTGTTTGTCTTCCAAAACTGTCGTTTTCCATTTTTATGATTGAGTTGGCTATGATAAAAAAAAATCTGCTTCAGAATAATTAAAACAAGTCAATAGCTCTTTTGGTGTGCTCATAAATGTAGCATGAACAAATATTCAATGTAGAAATTTCGAAGAATTTTCTTTTTTATTCGCATTTAGCACACTATTTATGCAACAGGCTTAATCTGAAAATGTTATAATCAGTTTGTTTTTTTCCTTTTCGATCGAGAATTTTGAAAGATTTAAACGCTTCTGACCACAGGTTCTATCTTCGAATGTGGGGCCGTTTTAAAATCGGAGCACGTCGTTTCGGAAAGAAGGGAAAGAACATTTCTCATAAAACAAAATTCTCTACCCGGAATCCGAAGCAGAGGCAACGAAAAACGGTTTCCATGGCAACGGGGCTCTTTGGAGATTGCGTTTTGTTTTCAGCCATTCTATTTTTCCACAATATTTGAAAAGCAAAGAAAGCCCAGCCAAAACTCAAAATATCCCCCAATAAAAGCGCCGGGATGGTTTGCCGTTCGTGTGTCGACCCAATAATCTTCAAAATGTGTTTCAAATGCAGAAAGCGCGCTGTTGTTTCTCTTTTCAGACAAGTAACTGAGAAATTAGAAAATTATTGTTAAAAAATTAGGTAAAAAAAAGTTTATTTCAAAATCTTGGGTCAAAAAACTCTTTTAAAATGACTAAATAACATTTTTCGTCTTTAATCACGTGATTCACGAAATGTTTGTTATTATTTTTTTCTAAAGGTTAATGAAAGAGAGTTATTGAACTGACTGAAATTGCTTAGCCAAGAAAATTTTTATCTCTTAGAATTTTTTCGTCGAGATTTTTTTTCTTGCGTTGATTTAAAGAAGCGACCGAGTAGGTTTTTTGAAGATTTTTATGATACTTTTCCGTTGCGAAAGGTTCTATGTGCGAAAACTTAAAGAAAGTTTTTTTTTTGTTTCTTTATAATTGTATTTTAAAACTCTATAGTTTAACTATTCACCTTTAATTATGAAATTTGTGCAATACAAACTACTGTGCTCTATAAAATAACACGAAGGCTTTTGACGATGGACGTCATAATTTTAAAACTGGGTCATGTGAGGTAACACTTGAGCTGGCATACCACTCTCCATACTTTCGCACCATGCCATCATTAGGACTTTGAATTTCGTAGCATGCATCAGCATCTCTACAAGGCGAATCTTTAGTGGCGCCAAATCTCGAACCCACACAACTGGACGGAAACAACGACGGCCTTCTCGATTATGATCACTCGATTACTGCAGCTACAGTTTTGTGCCCATGGTAGCCTAGAGGGACTCGTGGCGGGCGTTTCATGAATTCGAGATTTGTGTTGCTGAAGACCAGCCGTCAAGGGGTGCGATGTCGAGGCTAAACGTCCTCCCTTTGGTGTGGAAAGAAGAGGGAGGTGCCAATTCAGGTGTCGTCCTCGTCACTTGACCATGGCTCAAAATTGCGAGGTCTGTCGCCAGAAGCATTTGAATAGTTGAATAGGGATATACGTTTACTCACTCACGCAGCCACATTTATTTCATGCACTGAGCTTATTGGTGAATCAGGATAACGATAATGACCAAATAGAAGCGTCAGATGATATAAAACTAAACTAAACTCAGTAGCGCAACTGACCATTGGAGGGTCAAGGTCTTCTTTGCCTACCTCAGTTTTCGTGACCTTGGGCACTGAAGTGCATGAGCAGCAGGTGGTCAGCCTGACGTCAAAACTCCCGGTGTTTAGTTCCCATGGAAACTTGGTACTCATTTATCGACCCACTGAAGGAATAAAAGGCTGTGTGGACCTTGTCCAGCCCGGAGTTTGAACCCTGGACCTGTGGCATAGAAGTGTGGTAAGTTGCCACTGGGTTTCTATCAGATGATATACTTTTGTAAGATTTTAGATTTCCGGAAAATAGGAATTAGGATGAAGTGATGGATTTTATTTCCTATTTTTTAGTGTGATGGGTGAAATATGGTTATCACATAAACGGTGGTGAATCCTGCATAAAGTGTATTTTGTTTATTTCTTTTCTTGCTTATCTAGAGAGAGTTAAGTTGGTCGTCTAAGTTTTGTTTTGTTTAAAATGTTTCTCTTATAACCTAAAAACTCATCCGAATTTCCCAGCACCACCTTCCGCTTCTAGAGAGAAAGATCCAGAAGCCCCGTGAAGAAATTTTTTACAAAAAACATTATCTAAAAGACTTTGCTTTCAACTACATCTAATTGGATTTTACATTCCCTTTCCTAACGCAAATGTTTAGTGAACCAGACATAATATCTGATAACATGGATTTAAAAAATATATATTATTCAAGATTTTAACATAAAGCTTTAATGCAATATGTCTATTGTAAAGTAAGTTTTTACTTCAAATTTTCTTTTATTCAAATACATTTTTAATGCAATTTAAATCTTTTTTACATTTTGAGATAAGCTTATATTACCGTTTCATAATTTTTTTTTCATGTTGATTGTTATTCTATGGAGTTAACTGATTCCCAAGTATTGTGTTACATATGGGTATCTAATTTTTCTAAAACTTTCAATATTTGTGACCCAATTTTCAATTATAATTTTAATCGCCACCCCATACAATAACATTGTATTAAATTCAATAATAACGTACTTTGCTAACAAAGGATCTTAATTGTAATAAAACGCAAAAACCATCCCAAGGAAATTGGATTCTTTAAATAAGTTACTTTTAAGTACTTTTTCTTTCAAAGCCATGACAGGTTGCCAAATAATTTTTAATTAATCTGAATATTTATTCCCCCCCCTTGTAAAAGTACAAATATTGTTAGAAAAGTAGTATAGCTCTACTCATCGTGTGTCGTGGAAATGTTTGCAACCTACCAAAAGCGAGCGCGAACCGTGCACAAGAGGGGCGCCGCGTTCAATTCCGGATGGTTGAGTCAATCCTTCTATCGCTACCGAATCTATCTTGAAAGCGCATTTTGTAATTTGCGCCTTAATTGCAATTCATGGTATTAAATATTTACGGCAGTAGATTAAAACAGAAAAATGATTAAATTTTTAAGTCTTAAGTTAACATAAGATAATAAAGCATCAACAAGTGCACAGATGAGCGTGATTCCGAAAAATAGATCAAGAAAATATTCTCAAGGATACTTAAACTACGGTCTTATCACTACTGAAGCAAATGAAGAAGAAAAATCACCGCGTGTTATTTACTCGAAAATATCTATCAGCAGCAGACCATATAAAAACTAATAAACTTAAAAGACATTTGGAAACGCTTCATGGTGAGTACGTTAACAAACCTCGAGAAATATTTGAATTAAAATCAAATGAAAAGAAGATTTTTTTTAAAAAAAAACATTGTTAATGAAAAAGCTTTATTTGCATCTTACAAAGTCTCATATAAAATCGTCAAATTAAAAAAACCTCACAAGATTGGCGAAGAGCTTATTTAGATCGTAGAAACTTTTTGGAGATAATTTTCCTTAACAGTTGCAGTTCATACCTGTATCAAATGATACTGTTGCCCATCGAATAGATGATATAGCTCAAGATTATACAACAGCTGCTTTTTGGGAAGTTATGTGTGACAAACTGTTTTCAATTCAGATTGATGAGGCAACAAAAAGTAATAAAGATGGTTATTGCATTTCGTATGCTCGTTTCTGTGATGGTATGCTAGCTGTAGAGCTACTTTTTTGTTAATCGATGAAACTCAAAGCAACAGCACGAACATTATTTGATGTTTAAAAAGATAGAAAAACGAGGTAAACATAGAGTGGAGAAAATGCGTCGAAATATGCACCGATGGTAGTAGTACGATGCCTGAACGTTTCCAAAAAATACAACAGACGCTTGACACAAAAAAAAAACCAAAAATACGTTTGAAACAAAAATCTCTACTGTGCATCTGGACTCATTGCATGATGCACAGAGAAGATCTGGCTTCCGAAGAAATGCATCCTAGTGGGAATATTGTGCTAACGACAGTAGTAAATTATGGTAAAATATAAAATTATATAAAAAAATATAAATTATATAAAAATGAGACCCCTCTAATATAAAGAATATTCTCTGAAATTTGTAAAGATTTGAGTGCATACGTTCTTTTTTGCTATCTTATTGCGAGAAAACATGGTTATTACGCGGGGAAATTTTTGCAACTTGTTTATGAATTTCTAGAACAAGAAAACCGGCGATAAGCTGAGAATTTTTAAGAAGGTTTATTTGTGGGCCTTGAATTTTTAACTCCAAAGATTAAATACACATATGTTGGATACGAGTTATAGCTTAGTAGAAAATTAGAATTATGGAGTAGAAATTTAAAGCAAAAAAAAGTAGAAAAGTTTGAAAATCTGAATAAATGTGTTGAAAGTTACAATGCTGAAGAACAACGTGTGTAATATGTTTTTGAAAATATTGGAAGTCATTAGCCCTGCTGGCAAAGAATTTTAAAAAGTATTTTCTTGTTTGATAGTGATAAAACAAGTTTCGAGATGGTTATGGATTTATTTCAAAATGCTCCAGAAGAGCTTTTCAAGGCAGGTGGCAAAATCAAAAGTCAATTCGATAGTAATTCACTCTTTGAATTTTGGGCAGGAGTAGATAATTAATTTTCTGCTCGAAAGTAAAAGCATTTCGTAAAATATTACCACATTCAAAGTACTTTGGGAAACTGAATTTTCTTCAGGGCTGCTTTGAAGATAAAATTATATTGCAAATTTCAAATATTAAACCTTCCTTTGAAAATTATTTTTGTGCAAGACAAGTCCACGAGAGTCGCTAGTAATTAATTAACTATTTAAGTATTGATAAATTAATTAAGTATTTATAAATTAATTATCAAATGCATTGTGCAGTACTGATACATTTATAAGTACATTATATCAGTGTAAATGTATTTCATTTTTTCTGTCAGAATGTATTTGCTTTTTTGCATCCTTTCAGTAAATTTATAATTTTTTTTAAAATCTTTTATTTTCAACATGCTCGCACCAAACACCTTGAAAATCAGTGGTCTAACCTAAGAGGTTATTTTTTATTATACTTTAAGCTCTTGTTAAAACATCAATTAAAGATTCATAACAAAATACTTAAATGCAGACTACATTTTACAGAAAATAAATTAACTCGGTAAATTTTTCTTAAAATGAATGTTTTTAACTTTTTAGTATTAAAATTCAATTCTGAAAAAGTAATATATATATAGAAAGAGAGAGAAAGAGAGAGAGAGTTTACAGGAGTATACACTCTTTTTCTAGAAAAATTATTCTATTCTCATAAGGATTGATAAAACTGACAGTGTTGAACATGAATACCCAATTAAATTTCCTAATCATACATGTATAATAAATTAAAAGTTAGTTTAATTTAATCTAAGGTAATTCGGGAAAGACGCCAGTTGGAAGAAGATGCCAGTTTGTTATTACTACTTTAATGCCTCGATCGATAGCACTTGTGTGAAGAGTCTGGTCCGACATTAAGTGTGGCTTGTGAATTGATCTGAATTAATCGTCTTTAATCGGTATTATTTTTGGATCGTGTGAGCATTTAAAGTGGTGAATACAATTTTTATAATATTCCGTTTCTCATATTTAAAGTTCATAAACGTACTTGTTATTTTAAATAAGATATTAGCAATATAAGTGAATTACGCATAACGTTGCACGTACGATGAATGTAGAGGTGGTCATAACACTGTAGCAAATAAGGAAATAAGCGTGTGGGGCATTTTCCCTCAGAACTTGGAGGAAAACTCCACATGATTCACAAATAAATAAAATTTGTTTTTTTTTTAAATTTTGTAATACTGTATACTATTGTACAAAATGTAAATTCAATGAATAGTTATTATTATAATTAATAATACTTAAATGCAATGAATAATAAGTGGTCTATCACCATCGGTTGCCTCCACCAGCACAAAACTCGGGAACACAGCGCTATTCCTCTGGTCATAAAACGCAAACCAACAGGCACAAAAAAACTAACATCAAAAATCTTAAATGAATCAGAGAGGAGAACAACTATACGGGATAAGCCCTGAAAAAAGCAAGAAAAGATGGGTAAGGTAAAAAAAATAGCAATAAACTTTCGAAGAGAAATAGAAGAAAGAGACGTGTCAGTTTGTCATCCTCACACAAGCGAAGAAATTCCTCTAGATACTAGGTGACAGTTTTGATGAGGATAATTTTGACGCGATTTTTGTGTACTTTAAAGAGTATTTTTAAGTTAAAAAAAAGGCTCCAGTGTAACTGGATTCAGTGCATCGAATGCAACAAATGATTACACGAAGATTACAATGATAACCATTTGCACTCAGTGAAATGTTGTGTAGGCTATCATTCTAAAATGTACTGTTAATATTTTTAGCAAACTAACTATGAAAGAATTTAACTTTTTACTTTTTTTTATTATTGTTACTTTATATTTAATTTTGTAATGTTTGCTTTATTTTTTTATTTACTGGGGTGTTGTTCCACCTTACTCTATGACTGGTGGCATCTCCCCCCCCCCATATATGGGGGAACATGCCACAATTAAATGAATTTCTTTAACATTAAATTTCTTATTTATTTTCATACTAAGAAAAGAATTAACTTGTATACATAACCAATTAAATATTGAAAAATAAAGTGTATTTTTTTTCATGGCCTAGTCATTTCAATTTTCAATGTACTAACCGGAAAAATTCCCAAATGTGGCAAAACTTCCCCTGATCTACCTTATATTTTAAAATGTATTATTTACTCGACTTAAGTGCCGCTTCCAACGATCTTTTTTATATTGCTTTAATTCTTATTGCGTATAAAAGGTTAATGATTACATTAAAGAATACGTTTACAACCCCAACTATTTCCATATTTCTAGTACCATAACTTATCTTGTTTTGGTTCTGTTCAGAAGAATTGTAGATTACTTTTCGATACCCTTGGAACACGTACATTTAGATTTATTGCAAATTAATTTGAGTAATTATTTTTTTTCTACATTGTTTCTTATCTTCGAACGATCTGGCATATGACACTGTTTCTCTCTCTGGTAAATTTTATTTCAATCCAGTAACACTATCTATATATACAGTCGACTCTCGATAATTTGGAGTTGGGGGAGGGGGGTCAATGAAAAGCTTCAAGAAGGGTAGGAAAAAAACTCCCAAAATACACGAAGAGCAATTTTTTTCTAACACACATAAATGTAAAACTATGCAATAAAACAACAACTGTGTGTTCTTATGTATAAAATTATTTTACAGTATTTTAAAAAAGTACATATTATTTAATATACATTATAAATATTATATAGAAGTTAAAAGTTCTGTATAAAAGAATACATTTATGTATAAAAAAAGATTATTGGAAGAATACATACTGTTCATAATGAATCTTTTTTGACGAAAAAGTCTGTTATATTTAAAAATCTGCTCTATAAGTTTTCTCAGACACTTCCCCAACACTATTGGTTCTTCAAGGCAGAATCCTGTCCGGGCCATGCTCTATTTGCTCTTTGGTACCACATGCCATTATTCACACAGATGAGTCTTAAATCCTCATATCACTCCGACGCAAAAAATACGCAATTCTATGTATTTCTTCTTCCCAATAGCGGACCATCTTTTCTGAGCACAGATGTAGTAAGGCCATGTGTTAAACTTTTGTATGTGTTTTTGCTCGAGGTACTAGGAAATACAAGGAAAAAAATGGAAGACAGATGGTCATCAAGGGGGCTACGTTACAGGGGAGACACGCAAAGACAATACTGTACAGAGCATGTAAATTCCAACCTGTTCACTACAGGACTCTACATGATAGTGACAGTTCGATTTATAGAGAGTTTTATAGGATGACTTGGAATTATCGCGTGTGTCTGGACAACCACAGATTTTACTCCGAAGTATTGAGTGTACCAAAATGCATTGTTTTAGTTTGAAATCTGAAGAGTTTTTCAAGGGGCTGAGCATACTTGGAATTGGCGAGAGTCAACTGTACAGATAGGAGAAAAGCGACTCACTCACTCATCACAAGATCTTTTAGAAGTAAAGACATGAAATGTAATAGGCTCCTGTTGAGTGAGAAAAAGCTTTGCGGTTTACGGGGGGGGGCAAAAATTCCCGTTTTTGAACTTTTAAAGCCACAGGCTTAAAATTTGGCCCTCGTACTACTTTTGTTGAGTCGAGATCCGTTAAGAATGAGCTTTTTATATATAATGGAAAATAAATAATTTTAATGAAGGGAGCTTTATTGATAAAAAAAAAAATCCTGTTTACGAGCTATCAGGCAAGCACACTTGGAATTTTGTCAGTCTCATGCTTATTTCGATAAGAAGAAATCCTCTAAGAACGAGTTTTGCGGAAAATGATTCTCAAAGGGGGTTTCGAGGTCTGTGTAAATAAAGATGAATTATAATCTTTAACAGGGTGTAGTGTTCTACAATCCTGTTTTTTGGCTAAGCTTTTGATAATGTATTATAGAGGATAAATTAATTTGCACAGTTCTGTTTTACTATTTTCTAGTATAATATTCAGCTTTAAGTTTGATTTATAATAAATTAGCATGATGTTATGTAAACATTTGCAGTCTTAGTTCCTTAGGCTAAGAGCTTGCTGTTGTAATACTGCTGCTACTTACTTACTAATACTGCCGGGTTGTACTTTTATTTATGCCATGCTTATTTAGAATTATAGCCATTGAGTGCGTGTGTGGCCGCTGTAGCCTGAAGACCCACCGTGTAGAGGAACCCGGCACACGTTAAAATATGTAGAGGCTCACCCGCTGGTGTGGTGTTGAAGTTAGGAGAGTGAATGTCAGCTCAGGTGCTGTCGTCGTCACTTGACTGCGGATAAAAATGACGCCGTCAAAAGCCCTCGAGTAGATGACTAGTACGATGTTATTATTCACTCCTACATATAACATATGAAACAACGATGATATTTTCTCTTGATTACTTGTGATTAGAATGCGTTGTACCGAATGAGGAGGCTTGTTGTACAACTGCAATCATTCTTTTCTTTATTTTTGCATTATAGAAGGACAAAGCGCGAGGTCACTTAGAATAGCAGAGTGAATTTCCCATGAAAGATCGGAAACCGCGGGAGTTGACATGACTTCCATGGATTGATCTTGTGATGGGTGGGAAGACATCGTACGTTACGTCATTTTACTTCAAATAAGCTGAAGTTTTAATTTTCAAGAGATAAAGTTCCGATTATATCCCGTTAGGTGGAAAAGCTACAGTTAGTTGTTTGCTTTAAAGGGCTCTTACAAATTAAAAAGATAAAATTAAAGGGAATTATTACATGTTTAATTAACAAAAAAGAGCTCTTGTTCTAGAGGATCACGGGTGTAAAAAATTATTACTTTACAATATTTCGATACAGATAAAATCTTTGGGGGTGAATTGGTTATACATTCGTACCTTCGATCTCAATATAATTTTCGATTAAAGAGAGGAGGAGAATTCCAGAAATATATTGATTTTACTTTAAGTTTTGATTTATTTTGATAAAATGCGAACATATTTGACATTTTAGGAGTTCTGTTTTCTTTTAAAAAGGTTGGAAATTCAAATGTTAGATATCAAAAATAGTTTCTATTGAAATAATAAATAGATGTATTCTGCATTTCTTTGTATGGGATTTTTGGTTTTTCACTTAACACATGCAGTTTCATATAATGTAATACATAACATTACTGAACTCCACTATGAAAGGCTTAGAATAATTCTTTTGACAATATGTTTAGGGTCTTGAAACCTCGGGTGACCCGCTGAAGGCGTTTCGGTAGTCCCTCATTTGAATATTGCCTTGTCTGCTTTTGGTCTTTTAAAAAGAAATTTTTGTCTGTTATTCTTGATATTTAAAACATTTCACTGATATGTTGGATATCCATTTAAGTTTAAATTTTGTAAAAATGACGACTTTTTCAAAAAATTTATTGTATTTTAAATAACTTTAAATATAAAAAATCTAACTATGCATAAAATCTAAGAAATTATTGCAAAAAAGGTGGACTTATATTTAACAGGTTCGTAAAGTATTTTAATTCGACTTCCCTTTAACTTTTTAGAAACCTATATCCAGCATAACCTATTTTTGTGCGGTAGATAAGGACCGCATAAAAATTTCCCTCACAAAATAAAATTCGAAAATTTCATAAATTCTTACATTTAACAAACAACTTCGTCGAAATACTGCAGAATTTATTTTATGTGGTGGAGGGGAACCGCATAAAAAAAGTTGCAATTATAAAATATATACCAATTATTTACGAAATTTATAAAAAAGTACTTCCATAACAAAATAAAAAATTAAATTACACATGGAAGCATTTTTAAAACATTTATTTTCTCATTGCATACATGGAAAAGTTTTCAAAATGCGAATACTTAATTCACTGCTACTCATCGTAATCCAAAGCGCTCATCTTACTGTGATGAATAAGTTCAAAACCGCTTTCGCGTCACTCGAAGATACAATTTCTATTTGTTTATTTTTTGGCAATATAAAGTAAGAAATAAGTTTTTGCGTCGAGGTTGGCCATTTGTTTCTAAATGCCACAATAACCAGATATGCATGATTGAAGCTCTTTTTGAAATTTCATACTCCTTTAGAATTGGTATCTATTTTAAGAAAATCCTTTTTGGTTTGTTAAAAAGTTGTATGCCTGCATATATTTTATTCGCTCTCAAAGAATCCGGTTCTTCTTGCCAGACTTCATAATCTGTCAAATTATTGATAATGTCACTGTCATTAAAAGTTTCATCTTCAATCAAGCGTGGGATGTTGGCGCGTTGAGAGAAGGTAATTGAATGCGCGTTGTTGCGAGACCGTTTAAAAGAAATGAACAGAGTGTCTTGAAATATGTACGTTGTAGTAACGTAACCCCCGCAGTCCCCTCCTCGGAGGGGGGGGACAGGATTCTAGGAGGCCCAAAGCCTGACTACTACCAAGTACACATCTGCCCTATTTATAGAATATTAAAGACTCTTTGTAAGGGGGGAACACATCATTCTCTGTTCGCCACTAGTACATTGATAGGAAGCATTACAGTGGTGCTAAGGCCGCTAAAATTCATATACCGTATAGAGAAAGCTCGCACAAAAATAAAATTGCATAAAAAAGGGACTGTATATATATATATAAGACGCACTTGTTGTCTGTCTGTTCCCTTATAACTCAAGATCCAGACAACCAAATAACGTGAAATTTGGTACACGTAATCAAATTTACATGGGGAAGGTTCTTAAACAGGTTACGTTAAATTTTAAAATTCAATTTTTAAGCGAAGATATGACGTCATCAAACATGTCAAGTCTTAACTCTGCAAAAATGAAATGGC